>CAJQZP010000026.1:0-114155 GCA_907164705.1 Parnassius apollo
AACTCATGATTAGAAATCACTTTTACCAATAAACCAATGAGGCTGTCACCTTAAAGAAATTAAAAACATTATAATTCAGTTATACGGCGATCTGTACGAAACCAAAAGATCCCTCCGTCATATCACATATTCGCCTCATATGACATCCATAGAATAAAATGTGGTGATGTATATAAATCTTTAATAATATTTTAATAACAATACTATGTTATAGATAATAGACACAATTATGAAAGATGATTTTCTGAGATATTTTGGTATACACCTACGCAATACATGGAGCAAGTTGAATATTACACGTAAGTCGTAAATTCATTCATACAGTGTATATTGAATTCATCGAACGATATGTGAAATCTGATCCCAACCTCCACGATTTCATCTTTTATTCATTTCAATTTCTCTCCTCAGTCGACTTACAGGCGATAAAAACAAAGGTATCAAATAAATTAAGTCCAAAATTAATAATGCTCTTTTTGCAATAAATTGTTAAGGGCATATTTTTTTTTAATTAAAAAGTCACTTTAATTGTCTAAAGAAGTACATGCTAATAGCACTAACATGATTTGATAAAGCAAATAAAAACGCCTGCGATTATATATCCGCAATTATTTTTAATATATTCTTTTAAGATAAGATCACATTAAGGCTTAAGGCAAGTCAATTCTACGAAAATTTTATTTAATTAGAATTCGCCAATACGCACATGCTGTGTAATTATGAAATAGCGTATTTGTATTCTCAGCATCAACAATGTGTATAATATATGTGGTAGAGCCAGCTGCAGCTATATTGTGGTTGCAGCACGAGTGGGTCGAATAGTGAACAAGGCGTTCCATCTTAGTTCTCACGGATGACAATGCTTTTAGATTTTGATTCTTAATCAAGGATGTAGATGTCTATATGGCACAGCATCCATTTGCTATCAGGTGGACTGTGTGCTCGCTTGTCAACCTAACTTTATAAAAAAGTCTTGCCATTTTGAATCTTGTCTACAATAGAAATAAGAGGATAAGAGTTTTTTCTTCTATAATGATTATAAATATTTTAATATCTCAAAATTTAATTATTTTTAATACAGTTAAAAATATTTGATTTCTCTTACCATTAAATTAATTTTATATCTTTAATAAATTTTTACTTTCCTTAAAACGACTAATTCAGTAATCACGTCTATACTAAATAATTATATCTTTACCATCTCAAATGGTAGAGTTTACTTGAGTCTCACTAATTTCACGCTCCAATTACAAGAACATATTCGAGGAGCATCATATGTACGACAAATGACAACTTTCATATTAACTGAGCTTTCCTTTGGTTTACTTTTGTCGCATTTAATTTAATTCCTGGGAACAACAAAAATATTATTGTCTTATCCTTTAGCGTTCGAAAATCAAACCTTGTTTTATGAATAAATTATGATTTAGGAAAAATTACCCCTGCCCCTCCTCGGATTTATTCCTGTAGAAGGCAGTTTACAAACATAAACTGCTCAAGAACAAGCATCCTGGAAGAATTACTAACAAATACGGAACAAACACTTGCAGGCCAAACAAATATTTGTTCCGTGTAAGATTCGTTTTTTCGAAAGGTTTTTTTACTTACCTCATTCAGTTGGCGTATCCAATTTAAGGAGTTATCGAAATAAATACCAAGATTTTTGACATTGTCAAAGTAAGGATATTACAATTCCATTGAATTCAATAGGTGGTATGGAGAACCAGTCAATTCTTGAGATAAAGCTCCGTCTACCAATAATAATGGCCTGTGATTTTTTGGGATTGACATTTAGGCCGTATGACTTACTCCACTCATGAATAATATTTAAGTTGTTATCCAATGTAGCGATTGCATTCGGCAAATTCTCTAGAGTTGACTGGGTGTAAATCTGAACATAATCTGCATACATGTGGTAGAGAGAAGATATTCTATGAGTAATTGAATTAATGAAAATGGAAAAGAGTAAAGGTGACAATCCGCCGCCCTGCGGCACGCCTGCAGTAATATCACATCAAGATGAGTGAGTTTCATCAACACGAATACACTACCGACGGCCACCGAAATAACTTTGAAATAAGTCAATTACTGATGGAGATATGTTAAGGGAACACAATAGACTCAACAGTATATCGAAATCGACGGTATTGAACGCATTACTGAAATCCAGCAAGGTCATGACTGTGAGTTGTTTATTGTCCATACCCCACCGTATTTCATCAGTAACTTTGATTAAAGCCGGATTTAACCGCCGGATTAAACCGGATTGTAAAGGATTCAACAAATTGTGCTTATTAAGGAAAAGGGTCAGCTGTTTGCAAATAAGTTTTTCGAGTACTTTAGAAAGGAAAGGTAAGATGGAGATGGAACGAAAATCAGAAAGGTTGACGGGATTGGATCTCTTCGGAAGGGGTATAACACGTGCACTCTTCCAGGCTTGAGGAAATTTAGACGAAGAGACATATGCATTAAGTAAATAAGTAATAATAGGAGCGATAACATCAAGGAGAGGAATAATCATATTACGGCTAATGTTGTCGCTACCGACAGCGTTTAAAGAGATGGATAATATAATCTTCTTAACATCACATACAGTAAACTGACTAAAAACGAACGGAGGATAATTAGGAGTCGGAGTTACAGAAAGAGAACGAAGTGTTTGCAGTTTATGTATCACTATCAAAAGAGTTAGAAAAATGTGCATTTAATAGTTCAACATCAACACTAGAAGGTAAGGCATTTAGGGATGTTCTTCCAACTCCAACTGTTTTAAGAAACTTCCACACCCTGGCGTCGTTGTGCATCTCTACATAATGTATTGCAGCGATTCATGATTTTGGCGTATTTACTTTGGTTTTTCTCTGTTTTATTCCTCTTAAGCTTTGACAATGCCACATTTTTCTTCAAAATAAGTCTTTTCAGATCATCAGAGAGCCATTGATCAGGTAAATGTGTGACTTTCACTTAATGCACTGGCGCGTGAATGTCATAAAGCTGAGTAAGTAGGGAACAGAAAAGTTTAACTTTATCATCAATGCACGGTGCTCTCTCAATCACTGACTAGTTAATGTTATGCGCATCTTCACAAAGTTGGTTAATATCCATTCTTCCAAAATTACGTCGCAGAACTAACTTAGGTTTGATTTTAGGAGGTCGTAGTTTATAGGAAAGGAAAATTAAATCGTGATGAGAGAATGCATCAGCAGGACACTGTCCGTGTTTGAAAACTAGTGTTGAAGATGACACTATAATTAAGTCAAGAAGGGAAGGAGTACAGTTAGGAAAGTTATGAGTAGCAGAAAGGGGTAGGATTTGCATATTACACGCTTCAATTATGGACTTAAGTTTTATAGCCCGATTGTCACCTTTAAGTAAACAGGTGTTAATGTCTCCCATCAAAATAGTATGGCTATACGTGGGGACTAGTGAATCCAAAAGAGATTCGAAATAGTAGTTCGAAGTATGATATGGGGTAGTGGAATCTCATGCGTGGTAGAGCCACGTTTCAGCTATATTATGATTGTGGAACGAGTGAGGCATCTTTACTGTGAAAAGACCACGCTCTCAAAGCAACCAAAGTAAAATAGCAACTAATTTCTGCTGCGGTTCGTGCGGCATGTAAAGAACTACACACCTTTATTACTGGAAATGTGGCATTCTATCCTAGTCTTCAAGGGTAACAAGTATATTCATCTGCATTTTTATTCTTGATTAAAGATAGGTGTTGGTCTACACACAGCGCCCACTTACCGTCAGGCGGACTGTGTACTTGTTTGTCCATTAATCTATAAATGGATTCTATTACACTACCATTGTATGACAATTTTGATATTAACTTTACTCTTTTTTATTTATTCATTCATCTTTGGGGTAGCAAATATATATACCATAATTATAAAGAACTAAACATAAAAACGCTTAACTAATCGTATAACTGTTGCGCGGCTAAGTTGACATCTGGCACTAGCGCCATCTAGTGTCGGGTAATTGAGTGAGGGGAGAGCTTTCCAGAAAATGACATCACTAATCTTTCAACCGAGAGCGGCATCTGTTGTCGAATGGAAGAACTAAGCTTCTGGAAGCTGACTCTCGAACTTTCGGCGCTTTGTCGATTGGTGCGCGTATTTTCTTGAATGTTCTGGATGATTCGGTACTAATGTGTATTTATAGGCGCTGCAAGGTGCGATCGGGGGGAGTATTGAATTTGGCGAGACAAGCGAAGCTTCGGAGCGGAATAAAGTGAATCAGTGTGATTAATTATCAGTGTTTTAAGTTTAAATTTGTGTAAAGAAAATATAATTTTAAAGTGTTAATTTAGGTAATTTTATCGACAATTTTTATTGTCACGAACCTCAAGCTCGTAACATAACCAACACCATCACCCTCCTTAACTAATTAATTAACACCCTTGCTCAATGCAACAGAAAGGCAGTCAAAAAGTCCACCTGATGGTAAGTGAAGGCTGTGACATTTACATTTTATAGAAAAAGAATAAACTGATTGATACGTTAAAACCAATAAATATTTAGATGGTTCGCCTAGTAACCAGTAATAAATGTTCACCGGATCTCGTAATTGCTACCGGGCTGCCGGTCCGGCAGCAATATGCTACTATTTAATTAAGATATTTTGCACGAGGTTGTTTACCACTCGTAACTGACGAAATAATATACATATATAACTGAATAATATATTATATTCAAAATGACACTTCTGTTAGACAACTATTTAATACATCTTATTGGATTATATAATCCATATTGAGCCATTATACTTTTGTTATCTATTTACGTAAAGGAAAGACGTAATAAATATCTAAAGGGTCCAGTCACGTTTCGTTACAGTCCTTATATTTCAATTAAGATTTATCCATTATCCAACAATAGTTCTAAAGCTTCCATCGTCAGTCCTTTCATAACGGTCTTTGTCTTTACAATTCTTTACTTCTTTATTTAGAAATTATTGTAAAATAGCAGTTATTGTAAGTACATTTCACGTTTTGCACTATTTGTAGATATTGTATATGAATATCTATCACCCCATACAGAGTCGTGGGTGTCGTAAGAGGTGACAGAAGGAAAAGAACCTTGTGAAATTTATGTTTGTAAACTGCGCCTACGGTACAGGAGAAAATCCTAGTGTGGAGGTAACGTTTACTTTCAAAAGAAAAAAAAAGAAAGAAAACAAATCAGAAATTGAGCAGGAGTGTCTTCCTCATAACAACTAGAAAATAGAAAATACAGCTCTGCTAAACTGACTGTCAAGCGTGACAACTTTAGAAAATATTGTCCCTATGAAGAAATCTATGCGGAGATCTATCTTCACCAGTGAACTTGATAGGCGGTAATTAATAAAAATTGGAAAGTTACAACCTATATATATCCCACTGCAGAGTACAGAACTATTTTTATTTCTAAATGGGTTTTAGGCTTCGATCAACAATACCAACTTGGTATTATACTTAGCGGTCAACCGCCGTAGAGTCTACATCGCCTGAAGACGCCTCGTGTAGAGGCGAAACACGTGTCGGAAAAAAATTATGTACTCGTTTATTGCTAAAAAACTAGGATAAGTGCGGTAATTACGGTAAACTCAAAATAAACCTCGTGTATGGTGTGTCAGGAAGAGCAACGAAAGCGTAAATAAATCGTATTTTTAACAACAAAAACTGTTTTTTTTTTGTTTCTCGGTGTCTACACATTTGAGAATCAAAACAGCATATTATTAAATTAGTATACCTATACTATTTTCTGGTTTTATTTTGCGAAATATAAAAGGTGAAATTAACTTTATATTTATCATAAATTTTAGTCATTTAATTATTAAAAAAAGACGTGTGGCACTCGGGGACTGCCGCGGTAAAGCTATTGCATAGCATTTTGTATCAACTTATGCAATTATAATTATTTATTTATTTTATTTATGCAGTATTTCTTTTTCTTTGATATTAATTCAAGTTACTTAGGTTAATCCAATCAAATTCAACCAGATTTAACCGAACCCGCGTTATAACGAACTCACTATTTGTGAAAAATACTGTATCACCGGACCGCGTCGCAAAAAACTCAGGTTCGCGCAGTACATACGTCAGGGCGGCCGTACGGCAATTATATTAACAAGACGCGCAACTACTCAGTTCCACGCTCCACGGCAAGATTTGTCACTTATTATTTATTGTCCAATTAATTGTCTTTAAGTTCAAATGGCACGCTCTATTAACATAAGTCTAAGACAAAACAAGGAGACTTTCAATATATGAACAACCCGGCTTCGCGTTTGTGTTAGTAAAATAAGCTCTTATTAAGTTAGCTTAGAGTTTAAATTAGTGTAAGCTATACGCAATCCTTGTGGCATAATGAATGTAGGTAGTATTTTATTGACTCCCATTGTCTCGGCCGACGCGACGGTTGGACCGTAAACGTAAACAGATGACGCTTTCTAACGATAATGAATATAATATTATAACAGTCAATGGTTCATTATTCTAATGTGTTGTAAGATTAAAAATATATAATGAAGTATATTATCTGTTGTATGTTATAACGCCCAACTTTAGGTGTGTCCGACCGCGCGCACAAATGCAGCTAGCCTCCCCCTCCCGCACCTCACTAATCGTCGCTTCACACCGCTTGAGATAAGACGATCTACTATCAGGCGCTAACAAACCCCCGTCCCGGACATAAGGACCTATGTCCGCGAGTAAATTGGCAATTAGAAGACGCTTTGTATTGTTGGTTTTTACAAAAACGATCAACTGGGCAAATGATATCTGGCCCTTTACTTTGTGAAAAAGCATTACAGTTAAATAAAAAATTAGGTGACGGCGGCTCGTTTGTCGCAAGTAACGGATGGTTATATAGATTTATATCTCTTCATGGAATTTAATCAATGTTTATTAAAAATAATAATTTCTTAATAAACATTGATTTTCGTTGAAATTGTTGTTTTTAATAAACACATAACATTATGTAGTACATATGTACTACAAATGCACAAAACCCGCTTTTCTTCATACATTCGATCATCCGGATTTTCGACTATCCGAATCCCTAACGGCAACAATTAGTCCGGTTAATCGAGTATATATATATACATATTGAGAATCTAAATTGAGAATTTAAACTATACGCGTGTGTGTGTTTGTGTGTATATAAAGAGGGCTACTTTTAATATCGCTCATTTTAATATCAAAAATTTAGGTTATCTTTATAGCAGTGTTATATTTTCAATTCAAAATTAGTACTGCATTTGTGATAATAATAAAATGTAGGTATGTATATAGAGTTCTCACTCATTTTCTTTCACTATTTTTTCGTGACTTTCTTCATTAATAATAAATGCACTTTGTTCATTCATATTCAAAATTTCAAAACACTTTATACACAAACACCGTGTCGAAGACTGAGGAAAAGAAACGACGTTAGACCATCATTAGACAATGCACGGCCTTCAAGCCACACCTCCGTGCCCGTCGGAGAGCGTGAGGTTTTTTTCGTTACGAAATTTCTGGATTTTCCCGCACTCAAGGCCCGCGATAGAAGCTATGCAATAGCTTAAAATTTATTTACGGGTGCTCTTTCTGAGCTCAAATTAAAACTATAGAACTGTAAAAGGTAACTACAGGCAATTAAAACAAGTTAGTGTACAGTGAAAAGGCAGTTAAGATAACTGCAACTTTTCAATTAGACAAGTTGTCTGTGACCTGGTAATCCGTACCAGGTTACGTGGTAGAGCCACGCTGCAGCTTTATTTTAGTTGTAGAACAAACCGGTCGGCTTGACCGGGGCAGGACCACAATCTCACAAAATACCAACGTAAAGTAGCAGCGTAATGCTGCTGTGTTTCGTATGGTGAGTGTAGAGAACCGGAGACCCTTTTTACTGGAATCGAGGCATTCCATCTTAGTTCTAAAAGGTGACAACACATTTTCATTTTGATTCTTAATTGATGTGAATGTCTGTGGGCCACAGCATCCACTTACCTTCAGGTGGACTGTGACCGTGGACCGTTTGTCACCATTTGATATAAATAAACCTCACTTACGTCTACACATATTATGCCATATTTGCTCTTTTGTTCTTTTTTAAAAGAAAGGAAATTCAGTGTAATTAGGAGTAATTACTCGTCCAGGCTGTATGGTATTTCATTTTTGCACTCAGGGATGAGATGTTATTCCCTGAATTGGTAGCAGTTGTCTATGGTCACATTATTGACTGAAATAACATCTGAACAAACTATTGAAATGCACATTAAGTAGCACTATTTTTTTCTGATTTTAATATTCTTAAAAATACACACAAATATAAACAAATTGATGATTGATGATCCGCTTAAGACGCTTAAACTGCAAATGAATAACTAAATAGCTGTTAAAAACTCATAATTGCTATTGTATTAAAATAATTTAAGCCTTGTTCCATTTTTAACGTCGTGTTTTATTACATTTTTTTTAAATAACAAGCACACCCAATATTAGCACAATAAAAGCACTTTTATTATTAACTTATAATAATTATTGATTGAAATGTATGTGTAACAGTATATACTAGATATAAAACGCTGAAATGGTAATAAGGAATTCAATATACTTAAAAATGTACTATTTCTCTAAAGCTTAACTGTAAAATAACGCACCCTTAATTGTAGAGTTGAATTCACGCTCCAACGAATCCCCGCTCTAATTGCAGTTAATTCGGCTGCCATCGCATGTTCTACACATTACACGATGAGGAACCTTACTACCTGAATTTTGAAAGGTTTATTTTTCATAATTGAGTTAAAACTGTTAAATTGCGATATATATACAAATTAATATCATTAAAATATATTTTGTTTTTGTAAAATAGGATGACAAACGAGCACACAGTCCTTGTGATGTCAAGCGGATGCTGTGGACCATCATCATCATCATTTACACTTGTTTAAGAATCAAAATGCAGATGCGTTGTCACCCGTGAGGACTTAGATGGAATTTTCCTCGTTTCCAGTAAAAAGGATCTCCGGTTCTTTACACTAACCATACGAAACCGCAGCATTGAGCTGCTATTTTACGTTGGTATTCTGTGAGAGCGTGGTCGAGTCGACCCATTCGCCTGCAACTGCAATATAATTGCAGCGTGGCTCTACCACGTAAAAATATACATATGGGTATGCCAATTGTTCAATGTTATGGCCTTCGGCATTACTGAAATATTATTTTGCGAAATTTTATTGTAAATTAATATATATATATATATATATATATATATATATATATATATATATATATATGTATATATATGTATATATTATTTACAAAGTGTTTCTGTTTAAAACAAATAATGTCCTCCAGACCGAATTTTGTCACGGCGGTCAGCCTCTATGGTGCGGAAAAGGATTATATTGACCGAGCATATGCGCAAGCTCAAGTGCACTCTCTGTTCCCTCACGGGAAGTAAAGGGGAGAGATCAAGCACAGGAACAAGTGAGAATTTTTTGGCAGTCAAACTCAATAAGTGATTTTTTGGCCTGACTCGGGATTCGGACCTCATTATCAGCATTTGTGTTTTTTACTGCCATTAGATTAACAAGACAGCAAAACAATCCAAATAAACCACTTAATAATATTAAACTAAAAGTTTACCATTAAATAAATTACAATCTGACTGAATTTGTAAGACAGTTGAAATATTTTATTCATTAAGCTAAAATTGTTAATGTATACGTATTTAAATTTAGAGTCATTCTGCAGCTATATTATGTATTGTAGTATGGGTCGGCTCGACCGGGGAATTAACCACGCTCTCACAGAATATCAGCGTAAAATAGTGGTTCGATGCTGCTGTGTTTTGTGTGGTGAGTGCAGAGAACCCGAGAACCTTTTTACGGAAAACGAGGCATTTCATCTTAGTTCTAAAGGCTGGCAACGCATCTGCATTTTAATTCTTAATCGATAAATATAGACGTTTGTGGACCACAGCATCCACTTACCATCAGGTGGACTGTGTGCTCGTTTCTCCCCCACATCCTATATTAAAAAAATTATAGCAATAGTTTATCTTTTATAAAGATTACAATCTGCTATTATGCTTTATGTACGTGGACTATAAGAAAGCTTTTGATTCCGTCGTTATTTCGGCGGTGCTAGTCTCTTAAGCGGTGTTAATTTAACCATCGATATATCGATGTGCTGAACTATGACAATCTGTTTTAGTTGAAAATATATTGCAAATATTTTGATATAACTAAAGTTACACACTAGTTCCCAAATAAGTACAAAGGAATAAAAATATATCGAGGCATAAATAGCTATTCCGTTTCTAAGGGTTCCTTTTCCTGCTTAAGTTAAGCGAGGTACTAGACGAAGCCTTTTACTTGACGTTCCGCTTAATCCTCGTGATACCATTGTAAGTCACTTAAAGGATTCCTTTGCCTTTTTCAATCAATTCTTAATAGTAGCCTAATGTCTAATGGTAAAGACTGCAAAAAAAGACGTGAGCTTAAATCCGGTATTCGATCCACGTGAACCAATAACACTAGTACTATGAGTTTATTTGGTATAGTTAACGGAAATATTGGTAATGTTAACATTATTGTAGATATTTCTGATTTGTTTATTTATATATTGTTTACAATAAAAAATAATAAATGTAGGTATACTTTTTAGCTATCGCCATAGCGTAGCGGGTTTCAATTACATCGTACAGTATCAAAAATTAATATTATAAGTAGTACTGTAAATCTATTCTGTAAGAACATTTTTTTATTTCAAAAGCTGAATCCGCGGTGAAATATCAAATTCGCGTTCTGTTAAATTTGAAAGCGTCGGTGGCGCCTCTCAATCGGGCATGGAATCGAGACGAACTGTCATGAGTGAGAATGTTGACATTTGAAGTATGTATTTCGTATTCTCTAAGAAAATTCAAATTTCGATGGTCGAGTTTCGTCAGAGGCGAAGCGCGAATTTGCCTGTCATTTTAAATCATTTCCTCGCAACATCATATGATACGCATATAAATTCATACATGATACTTTTTTGTTCGGAGTAGGCTCCTTTGTGACCGGGTTAATGAGTGGAATTTGAAAATGATAACCTTCTTGTCCTTTGCAATAAATCAATGGGTATTGCAGAGCGTCATTAAACTTGTGTGTATCGGCTACCCGTTGCAACGTATCATCACGTGCTCGCAAGACAATGTCTCGTGAAGAAAATTGATCACCACTAATTACGGCTGCTATTTCGTTTATCAAAGGTGCATTGTAGCGCCTTTCATGCTCTCCTCGAGGGGTCCGATCTGCGTGAATGACGACTTTATAATCCTCTTCAGGTAGGTTTCCTAAAGCAGTTTTAAATGTTTTGACTAAAATGTTACGTTCATGCAAGAATCTTTGAATTTTGAACACTGTGTCTCTCTCAACTCCCTGGATAAATTTCTTCGTCACCCATAATAAAAAATTATACTGTTCGTTTTCAGCTGGAAAAAGTGAACCTATTCTATGACAAATTTGCCCTTGCACCGTAAATGTAGGCGAAAATTCCGGCAATATTATTTCCCGGTCAACTCCGAAGGACGTCATTTGAAAGCATGAGTTATATTTCCGGATGCTGTTTAAAAAGCACCATGACTCATTAGCATCATATAAAAAGAGTTTTCAAAGGTTCTTCTGGTTCCCCTTTGCCCTTGGAACAGCACATGACTGCGGTCTCATCTTTCCATTTTAAAGCGCTGCAAAATCGACACGCCTTGTCCATCAGTCCGATAACAATTCGTCATTAAAAACCGACCAATTTTTTCTTTGAACATTTTGTCGACGTTCAACTTGGAGCTGTGCATTTACATCTCTTCGCGCCTGTGTCTGTTCTGGTGTTTCAGATGCCCTTATAGTAGATTGACGTTCAGCTTGCTCAATGAGTCTGTGTTGAGTTTCATCAGGTGTTTCCGCGGCTCTTAAGGCGGCCTGACGTTCCGCTTGTTCGAATAGCCTTTGCTGACTTTGAGCAGGTATTTCAGTAGCTCTTAAAGTAGCTTGACGCTCTGCCTGTTCAAGACGCCTTCGCTGACTTTGAGCAGGTGCTTCAGAAGCTCTTAAAGTAGCTTAACGCTCAGCCTGTTCAAGACGCCTTTGCTGACTTTGAGCAGGTGTTTCAGTAGCTCCTAAAGTAGCTTGACACTCTGCCTGTTCAAGACGCCTTTCCTGACAAGTGTATCGGAAGCTCTTAAATCAGCCTGACGCTCTGTCTGTTCAAGACGCCTTTGCTGACGTTGAAAAGGTGTCTCAGATGCTCTAAAAGCAGCCTGACGCTCTGCTTGTTCTTGCCTTCTCAGTTCAGCATCTTCTAAAGATTCTAGCGATCAAGCTAATCTTTTCACTTATCTTTGAGAAGATACTCTTGAAAGGCTGGACTTACGTTTGCGAGGAATTAAGAATTAACAAAAAACCTATTTATAAAAAAACATTAAAATACCTAAAAGGCATTAAATTTCCTTTTAAATATTTTTTTAAAAGCAAATCCAAAATATCTAAAAGTAATAAATATTCCTTTTACATGTTTTTTTTAATCAAAACAACAAAACCAATTGAAGACACAACACGAATTCGAAAACGATAACCAAAAAAATTGAATCAATTTAAACCAAATCGCAGAAAACCGAAATCGAAAGCAGTAATCAATATAAATATAACCAACGAAAAAAGGAAGTGTATAGGTACCGTATACACTATCTATACTATTAATATTCCTTTGAAATATTGCTGAACAACCTAAAACAACGAAAACCAATTCACGATTCTAAATAAACAAAATCCAAAATCAAAGCCAGAGAATCTAAAAAATGAGAATCTAAATATGTATAAAGGAATACCAACTGGTGGAGCCACGTGTTTAACACATTGAGTGCCAAAAGTTAGCGTCATAGTGAAATCGGTGGCCACCATACAAATGGTGTGCTACGCATTATTACGTAGCTGGCACCCACTATAAAAAGTATCCCATGGATGCCAATCTACGCAATAGTACGTATTCGTAATATTACGTAGTCCGGCACCAATTACAACCCTTTCATCATATGATGCCAGTATACGCAATATTACGTATTCGTAATATTGCGTAGCTTGGCATCTCTGTTACTTACTTTCGTCCTGTTTACTCCTGCATTGCTAGGTGATTTTTTTTCAAACCATTTTATGGATTCATTAGTGCAAGCAACAAACAACTACACAAAAGGCACAAAAGGGTCTGTACAAAAACATGCCCGTTTTAGGTATTGGAAAGATACTAATCAGGAAGAAATGCGTAAATTCATTGGTATGTTGCTCTGGATGGGACTCGTTCGTTTACCTACTATAAGTCATTATTGGAAAATAGATCCACTGTACAAGTTACCAATTTTTAGAAAACTTATGAGTGGAAATCGCTTTCAAATATTTCATTTTGCTGAAAGTGTTGACACAGCAACACCAAGACTGCATAAAATACAACCAATATTAGATCGTTTTAACAATATTATGTCTAAGATATATTACCCACAAACTGATTTAAGTATTGATGAATCGATGGATTTATGGAGAGGAAGACTGGTTTTTCGTCAATATATAAAAAATAAAAAAACATAAATATGGCGTGAAACTGTATGAACTTTGCAAATCATCAGGAATAGTTATGAAGATACGTGTTTATAGAGGAAAGAGTGAGAAGCCGCCACCGGAAACATATTACCGAAGTTGTATTAGATCTAATGGAAGTGTATTTAGACAAAGGCCATGTTATCTACGCTGACAATTTTTATAACATACCAGATCTAACAAGGCGTCTTGGTCAAAGAAAAACGTACATATGTAGTACTCTTCGAAAGATCCGCAAGAACCTTCCTCTAGACGTAGCCAACACTAAGTTGAAGCTTGGCGAAATGGCTGCAAAAGTATGCAATGACATTACTGTTTGTAAGTAGAAAGACAAACGCGACGTCTTAGTGATTTCCAACAAACATAAATTGCAATTCGTGACAGTAAGAAAAGGAACGGGAAATTGTCGTTGAATCCTACTATCGTTGATGACTACAACCTGGGGATGTCTGGTGTGGACAGAGGAGACCAGATGGTTTCATATTACTCGTGCCTTCGAAAAACTCTTAGATGGCATAAGAAACTGGCATTACACATTTTTGAAGTTTAAGTCCAAAATGCCCATCGATTACTTCGCATCAATGATCATACTTCGAAAATGCTTCTGATAAAGTTTCGTGAAGATTTCGTAAAATATCTCATGGGACTAAGTTTGAATCCAGCAGCAGTGTCGTCCGGTGCATCATGCGCAGCACCTGTACAACCACAAGATGCCCAAGACAAACTTCAACTTATACCTTCGTCGTCGTTACAAGGGTCCTCTGAACCACCTCGATCGCCTGCTAATGTTGCGAGTCGCTTATCGACAAACGGAGGTGCACGAGTTCCATTACAAAACTTTCATTACTTAGAAAAACTACCACCCACCGCTAAGAAAGCCGTTCCAGCCAAACCTTGCCGCTTTTGCACAAAAAACAAGAAGCGAAAGGAATCATTGTTTGTGTGTGCTACTTGCCCTGAAAAGCCTGCCTTATGTGTAAATAATTGCTTTAAAATTTTCTATACTGATCCTCGTATTACATAGCTTATTTTAATTTTTTTGTTACAATTCATTTTTCAAATCATTAGAAATACGTATTCTAAATTTATTTTAAAATAAATAATTACTACTTTTGTTATAAAAAGTAAACTTAATATGAAGTATCTCATTAGAAAACTAATATTTTTCAATAAAATTGCCTGAGAAAGCATGTCATTTGTGAAATATAAAAGAAATAAAGTTAATATTTTTCTGTCTCTTATTTTATTTAAGAGGCCAAAGAACATAAAAATATGCAATACAGGGTGCCAATTAATATAATTTATCATTTATGGGCTATGGAAGATCTACGTAATATTTCGTAGTTGGCTTCCACCATTGTTTCAACCTACGCAATATTGCGTATTTGGCACTCAATGTGTTAAGGCTGCCGAAGTCTAGTTCCCCGGTCGAACCTTAAACCTATTGCGCGAAATATTAATCTAAGTGAACTGTATCTACTAATGCTTCTACACTTGTATATGCGGTACAATGCACTCGCTCTTCCCAAAAAAACGAACTATTATGCCAAATCGATGAAAGGAATCCTGCTTCATTAGGAAAACACAAAATTGGAGCGGGTTAAAACTACTGTATCAAGCAGGAAAATACTATTAGGAAAATGTTGACTCACCGGGATGTTTCTTCTGTGCGGTCGAGCACTATAACTGCGACTTCTGGAACACTCCGGAGAGAGGCGGTGCGCGACTATATCTCACACGAGTTGAGGCGGGTTCCCTGGAGCTCGATTGCTTCCAGGCTAAAGCGGTTTCTACTATCGGTGTGGTTTCAACGACGAGCGCGGCGGGAAGAGGCCACGCGTCGGTCGCGCGTGTCTTATATATCCTCGGTTCCGATGATTACGTGATGTTCTAGAATCATCTTCTTTCCCCTCCCACCCCACCACCCCGATGTGTCGATAGGAGGGTACGAATGATATCGTTTTGGAAAGGGATAACCGATTTGGCAGCCTACCGTCAAATAAAATAAATACGAATGGTTTTCCGCGCAACCATCTCCCCCGCCCTTGAAGGCTCTCCTTCAAAATAACTAAAACAACTAGAGCTAAGATCAACTAACAAATAACTAACTAACGCTAAGATTACCTAAATTCAACTACAATTTTAATCTAGAAAGGTAATTTAAATTATGGAAGAGGCAAGGGGCACAAACGGACAACAGGACGTAGGTAAGACCCAACCGTGGTCTTAACGCGAGCTATCCTAATTACTCCGTCGGAACCGGGAAAGACCTCTTCGACAATTCCTAACGGCCAATGGAGAGGTGGCGTATTCTCCTTAGTGAGCACAACTACAGTCCCTACAGCTAAAGGCTCAGTTGCTGTGTTCCATTTTTGCCAAGACTGCAAAGTATGCAAGTATTCCATCCTCCATCATTTCCAAAACGATTGCACTAACCGGTCTAATAACTTGTGGCGTGCGGAAATGCTAAGTCTGTTCTCATCCATATCTGCGGCGGGCAAATACTTTAAAGGCGTGAAATTCAAAAAATGTGCTGGAGTTAGAGCCAGCGGTTCCGAGGGGTCACTAGACAACGTCCGACAAAGTGGGCGGCTATTCATTACGCATTCAATTTAAGCGAGCACCGTACTTAGCTCTTCGAAGGACAAAATTTGATCTCCTATTACTCGGTATAAGTGACTCTTTAGACTCTTAATATTGGTCTCCCAATTGCCTCCAAAATGACTCGCGGCTGGGACCTTCAGAAACCACTCAATGCGGTTCTCGGCTAGAATGTGAGCGAACTCCGAATTATAATACTTGCTAGCTAAGAGCTCATGTAGTTCCGATAGAATACGTTTTGCACCGACGTAGTTCGTACCGTTATCCGAATATAATTTATTTACAGGGCCTCTACGGGATAGAAATCTTTTAAATGCACCCATAAAGCCTGCTGTGCTTAGATCACCAACGAGTTCTATATGCAGCGCTCGAGTAGTTAGACATACGAAAATGCAGACGTAAGCCTTTGTGGATCTTATACCACGCCCGCGAGTGAGCGTGACCTTAAACGGACCAGCGAAATCCGACCCGGTGTGCGTGAAGGGCTTTACCGATTGTATTACTCTACAAGATCTAAGTTCCGCCATTTCCGGAAATGACGGCTTGGGGCGTGCCCGAAAGCAAGCTATACATCTGTGCACCCGATTGCGTATTAAACTACGTGCAGAAAGAATCCAATAATTTTGACGCAAAATCGACATCAACAAGTCGGGGCCAGCGTGCGAGTTCAATTTATGATGGTAATCGACTAATAAATTCATGATATGGTCTTTACGCGATAAAACTATAGGGTGCCGTTGGTCGAAACTCAACTGCGAGTTGGACAAGCGTCCACCTACCCTTACAATCCCATCCTGTTAAAATGGCTTAAGGCGTTGAAAGTTGTTGAAAGGCGCGACTACAAGCTCTATTCGATTGTAATCTTGTAATTTCTTCAGAGAAATGCGCACGTTGAAGTTCACGTAATACTAGCGACTCGGCATAGTTGTAATCGGACGCTAAGACATACGAACGTCGCGGTAAAAGCTTCGCGAATCGACAAACGTAAATTACGCTACGCAATAATTTCGACCAAGAGGACAAGCGGTTCGCCAAAGCAATGATTGGAGAAACCTCGCTCGAAACGTTCGCCACTAGAGCGTGTCTCTTCTCTTCCGGCGGTTGTGACACTGACGAAGGTTCGAAATCGGTTATCGGCCATTGTGAGGGATCCAAGTGAACCCAAGAAGGTCCATGGAACCAAAGCGGGTGGTCCATTATTTGCATCGGGGTGAGTCCCCGGGATAGACAATCGGCAGGGTTTTCGGTACCGGATACGTGATAAAAGTTCCGCGTTTCTAACTCGTCTTGGATCTTGGCCACTCGGTTCGCGACAAACGTATCCCAACGGTGAGGTGAAGAATGAACCCAGCATAAGGCGACGGTGGAGTCGGAAAAGGCAAATATCCTTTCTATGTGAACTCTATCCCTACATGCGCTGATAACTGCGGTAATAAGCTTGGTGAGTACTAATATTGCGCAAAGCTCTAAGCGCGCCAGAGAGACAACCTTACGGGGGGAGACTCTCGACTTAGAACTAATGAGGCTAATCGAATTTCTACCATTATTCTGAACGTGGAAATATACAACGCCCCCGTAAGCCTTCTCGTTGGCGTCTGCAAACCCAACGACCGTTATGACGCTATTTCTATCGACGTTTATATGACGCGGTATTCTAATTTCTCTTAGTAAAGGAAGTTCCTCTCTAAAGCGCTGCCACAAACGAGCAATGCTGTCAGGCGGCGAATCATCCCAATCGCATTCAAATAACCAAAGTTGTTTAATCAAAAGCTTAGCGTATAATACCACTGGAGCTACGAAACCCATGACATCCCATAATCTAGCAACGCATGACAGTATTGTGCGCTTTGTGCATTTCTCTACGGGTGGATTTACCTTAAGGCTAAACACGTCGGACTCTGGTGACCAACACAGACCGAGCACCTTGTGTGTATCGGAGTCGTCGAATTCCTTTATCGCCGAAAGACGGTGTGATAGTGGGATTGTATCTAAAACCGGACGCGAATTACTAGTCTACTTCACAAGATCGAATTGACCCGATTTCATGAGCCTTATAACCTCGGCGGTGGTTAGGGTGGCCTCCTCCACGCTATCGACCGAGTACACACAATCATCCATATATAATCCGCTCTCAATTGCCCTCTTAGCTTTAGGGTAAGAGGGACCTTCATCGTGGGCGAGCTGTTTCACCGTGCGTAACGCATGAAATGGGCTCGACTTTAAACCAAAACAAACGCGGTTAAATTCAAACACCATTAGAGGTTCCTTTGGGTTGAAACGATATAAAATGCGTTGGAATCTACGGTCGCATTCACGGACCCCTATGCAAAGAAACATTTGGCGAATATCGGCGGATAGTGCTATACTAAACAAACGAAAATTGGCTATTATATTAAATAAACTGCCCTGTAAATTTTGTCCACTATAGAGGATATCGTTAAGCGACAGGTGAGTGCTAGTTTTAGCACTAGCGTCGAGCACTACACGTAACTTAGATGTAAGTTTGTCCTCCCTAATGACCCCGTTGTGTGGTATGAAATACGACGGTGTGTCTTCGTAGTTATCTAATTTCGAAGCCACGAATTATATGTAACCTTCTCTTATATATTCGTTAATGACGCCGTCGTAAGCTTCCTTTAACTGGGGTGAAGCGAGCATCCTACGCTCCAAGCTGTAGAAACGTTTTTCCGCCATTTAACGCGAATCGCCGAGAGATAAAACATCTCCCTTAAAGTGCAGCACTACACTATATCTACCGTCGCGATCACGAACGGTCGTGCGGACGTAAATTTCCTCGCATAATCTGTCATCTGAGCTAGATATGGGTGGGACGTTCACCTCCTCCATCTCCCAAAATTTGCGGACTAACGACTCGAGCGGTTCGACAGCCATACCACAATAAGAGGTTGCCGAAATACTGTCTATGATGGGGGCGGAGCCAATGATAACATAGCCCAATACGGTTTCTAGTGCGTAAGGCGCGGTATGCGAGGAGTTGCCCCTGACCTTATTGTTTAACAAAAGATGAGGGAAAAGCGATGCTCCGATGAGCATATCTATGTTTCCAGGAACGGCGTAAGTGTCGTCTGCTAGAATCAAATTTTTAAATTCAATCATTGCCGAGGTGTCAACCGAAACGGTTGGCAACCGTTCAGTGACCCTATCTACTACTAGTGCATTTATATCAAAGTTAACATTACGATCTATCCGAGAATAAAATTTTAAATTTATATATCCCTGTGTCGCTTTACTAGTACCTCCGATGCCTTTAACTACAGGACATGAAAGTGAACTATTTATTACTAAACCTAAGCGCTGACAACATTGTCGTGTTATAAAGCTATTTTGGGCTCCGCTGTCCAGCAGTGCACGGACGCTTTGTTCGTTTCCACGCGAATCCCTAACCAAAATACGCGCCGTTCCCAGTAACACGGTTGAAGGAGGTTGTGCTCCCATATTTTCCAATGAGCACAGAGCGACATCACCAGGTCGACCGCTAGAATCGTTGACCTTAGTAGGGGTGAATTCCTTGTCCGCTTTACTTGACGCCGCTATGTTGCTATTTTCAAAATGTAATAGCGTGTGATGTTTCCTGGCGCACTTGCTACATACGGAACTCGAATTGCATTTTGCAACTAAATGCTTATCACTTAAGCAGTTCAGACATAGGTTGTTTGTCTTTACTAATTTATAACGTTCGCTTGGTGAATATTTACGAAAAGTCGCACAATTATATAAATTACCGTGTTTATCTTTACATACGATACAAGTATGCTGAAGTGATGTTGACGTAGCGGTTACGTAAGTTAACGACCCTGCTATTTTAGATGGTTGAGTCTGTCTACAGTCGACGCACCTTTTAATCTCTTGTTTAACGTTTGGAGAGCGCTGCATCACTTTTATTTGATCTCGCACGAACGATGCTAATGAATGAAAGGAAGGCATCTCCGAGCTACGATGCTCCATTTCAAACGCACGCACGGTGTCGGGGTCTAATTTCTTTAGTGCAATATGGAGAAACACCACGTCCATAAGGTCATTAAATTTTAAATTCTTAAGTGCAGCCACCGATGCCACAAATTTATCTAGAAACTGCTCTAAGCCGTTGATGTTCGCGGATGATATAGGTTTAAGATCGAAAATCTGGTTCAAATATTCGGAAGCTAACATTCTCCTATCTTCATATTTAGTTTTAAGCGTTTCAAATATTAATAAGTAATTGTTTGCTGTAGGTGTAAACCCAGAGCAGATTGACTGCGCCCTGCCACTAAGTTTACTAATTAAGTAATATAATTTTTCAGCGTCCGATAACGATGGGTTATTGTGTATATTGTTTTGAAAACTACTGAAGAAAAAGGGCCACGTCTTAATATCACCATTGAATACCGGAATATCTATTGGCGGCAACCTAATTGAGACACGAGAACGTACCTGCAATTCCGGCTTTGCTTCGTTTTGAGATTGTAGGAGTTTGCCGTTCTTTTCACGCGACACAACATATCTTCGAATGCCAGCAGCGGTTGGTAGTTCACTATGTATTTCGGGTTGATTTGTAATTCCAAATGATTAATTTGGTCTTATATTCTTTCGTAATCCGTCCGCAAAGAATCCACCGTTTCAATTTCATTCAGAAAAGTTTCCCGCACCGCTTCTACATTAATGTTCTTTATATGATCGCTAATGTTTTGTATACGTGAAAGAAGTACGTCCCTCTTGGCATAAAGCGTTTTAATTTTAAATTCACTTCCACTAACTGCCATTTTAAATTATTATAACAAAGTTATTAATCACAATTAATCTCACACGCATAAACGATGGACGATGGACGCTCGGTATGCCGTATTACGTAATTAAATCGAACACCTGCTACAGTCGAGGCGACACGTTGCTTGCTAACTCAATGTTTTTATAAATATTGTCGGGTAATCGTGCCAAACGGTTGCTATCACACTGTTTCAATTTTAAACCTTAAATTTAACCAAATACGAGCGCTATGAAATAAACAATTCTGTTTGCGAGTACCTAATCAAAATTTAAACGAACACTATTTACACTATTTACGAACACTAATTATTCGACCAGAAAATGGTTGGATAACCACTAAACACTAATCCAAATCCTGCTCGAAGGACCATAAAATGATGGAGCCACGTGTTTAAGGCTGCCGAAGTCTAGTTCCCCGGTCGAACCTTAAACCTATTGCGCGAATTATTAATCTAAGTGGACTGTATCTACTAATGCTTCTACACTTGTATATGCGGTACAATGCACTCGCTCTTCCCAAAAAAACGAACTATTATGCCAAATCGATGAAAGGAATCCTGCTTGATTAGGAAAACACAAAATTGGAGCGGGTTAAAACTACTATATCAAGCAGGAAAATACTATTAGGAAAATGTTGACTCACCGGGATGTTTCTTCTGTGCGGTCGAGCACTATAACTGCGACTTCTGGAACACTCCGGAGAGAGGCGGTGCGCGACTATATCTCACACGAGTTGAGGCGGGTTCCCTGGAGCTCGATTGCTTCCAGGCTAAAGCGGTTTCTACTATCGGTGTGGTTTCAACGACGAGCGCGGCGGGAAGAGGCCACGCGTCGGTCGCGCGTGTCTTATATATCCTCGGTTCCGATGATTACGTGATGTTCTAGAATCATCTTCTTTCCCCTCCCACCCCACCACCCCGATGTGTCGATAGGAGGGTACGAATGATATCGTTTTGGAAAGGGATAACCGATTTGGCAGCCTACCGTCAAATAAAATACATACGAATGGTTTTCCGCGCAACCACCATCCAAATCAATAAAACCGATCCAAGAAAATACACAAATCCGAAAATGAAAGCCAATATAAATCCATTCTACCTTAACCACCAAATCACAAAGCAAATAACAAACAACCGAAATTGAAAGCAGGTAGTCGAATACGCTACGAAATAGAAACAATTTAAGCGTATAGGTACCGTACGCACTATAAGTTGACGCGCGGCTCAACGGCGGGAGTTAAGTACATGTCAGGAAACATTTCGTTACCGCGTTTTAAAAACCTAGTAACGAAATCTAACGGAATTAATTTAAACTGTGTATACATTAGTTAATCAGAACTCTCAAAAAATATTTTTCTTATAATTTTGCACAATTTTTCTTATTGTTATACCGACTCATTCATAACCACGTATAAGAACTGTATTCATTTCCCTTCAATAAGTATTACTAAAGCTTATTAATAAGGCTTACTAAGAACTGTTTCTTCCACAGTTAAGTAATAGTTAAGGGCGAGAGCGTAACAGGTGGTGATAATATTTCTGGTCCATACTTATAATCACGCCTGTATCCCTTGCGGGGTAGGCAGAGCATCAACGTATTACTTAATATCGTCTGCGAGGTTATCGCCTATTCTGTGAATTACAATGCACCAAAACGTTTGAAGAAAATCAGCTGGTGAATTTTATGTTTTTTATCGCTCTCTTCCCGGTCCTGCGTGGAAAAATACAGATCCATACATTTTTTATCTTAATTTTGGTAAAAAAACATAATAATCCAGATATTCTGACCTTCTGTGTTCGTCCATCGTACCGTCGTCCGTCATGTAGAATCACGGTGGCGCCACCTAGCTGAATTTAATTTTGCAACATATTCTATTTTCCATGTTGAATGAGATGTTTTTCCGCTGAAAAAAGTAACCTATGTCACTCTACAGCCACCGAACTATCCCCATACAAAAATCATGCCATGCTGACGCTCTGTTGCGACGTGAAAGAAGGACAAACAAACACACTTTCGCATTTATAATATTAGTATGGAATACAGGTTGTGGGGCATTCAATCTTAGTTAACAACCAATATGTAGCCATCTTTGTTTGATATTGGTAAAAGGCACATCAGACTAGCCGATGTATGATCTATGTCAGACCTTTGCCTGCCTTAATTGGCGAATCGTAAAAACTACAATTATGGTTCAAATGTTTTTAGAGTATAGAGTATGGAGTGTAGAGGTAAGGAGTACACTCTGTAAAAAAAAAGTGTCCGTAAAGCGCTAAATAAGGGTGCCACCACTGTAGCTACAGTCTAAATTTTAAAGAACTTTTCATAATTTTTTATTGTACAGACTTTCACCGTAATTTTTTTACAATAATTATTTTATTGTTTTCAAAAGGTTTATTATCAAAATCACTCTCATAGTATTTTACGGCGATTTATCATAATATAACGTAGCTACTCGAGCGCTTTTGTAGTGAGTTTTTAAACTGTTATTTACTGCTTACGGATGGACACATTTTTAACTATTCTCCTATGGGATATTTGTCCTCCTTACTTCTATACTCCATGATATAGAGTTTAGACAGACTTAATACATGGATGTCTTAGTAATACATTTTATCGCATTTTTGACTTCGTAACGACAATACTTGCATACGCCATTCGATCCCTTTTTTACAAAGTGATTCCATGTATCACTTTTAGTTGATATTTTATTCTAAAAAGAACAGCAATACCTTTATAAAAGTGCAGATTGCTGCGTTTATTTCTAGATAAAACGATTTCTAATTAAAAAAAAATAAAAAGTAAAAAATTGTTTATTTCTTTAAAAATATCACACATTACATAGGTATGGGAGTAAGTGAGTCATCCTTTTAAGTAAATATATACTTGTGGCAGGATGTCCCGCTCTTCTAAAGCTAGAATTACATCTAATACTACTCTGTCCGTGATCATAGCTCACAGTATGTATAATTTTGATAATAATTAAAGTAATTAGTTCGCAGGTTCACAACTATAATATATTAATATATATTGTGGTCTTTGTTCACAGCACAGATTCAGTTAGACCTACATTCCTCAAGTAAGATTAGAATGGATTAGAATTTGAATTTTAGAAATGAAAAACAACTTTTCGATATCTTTGAATGCGTTCATAAATATTTATTTTATATGTTGTATATGTTGCGTTCAAATTATCAACCAAGTACGGCTTGTTGTTTTTGCGTCCGCCAAGAGCAAAAAATCAAAAACTGCGGTATCTTACCCCATCCAGTTTAGGAACTTTATCGTTAATTCTTGAATCAGATGAATTAGTCTGATTCGAGAGGATTGTGGATCGATTCATCGAATCGATTAGCTTAATCCAGATAATCGATTTTTTATTAATCGATTTTAGATCGACATGTCTACTGAGTGATTCTCGAAATCGAATTTGTATTTTAGAGAATAGCAGATCTTCAAGACTAGTTTTAAATATGACACTAAAATTTCGATTACCAAAGTACTTAAAGTTTTATGGGAATATACAAACGAAACAAATACAGGCGATTTTAAATCACAAAATATATAATAAATGTTATCTATTAAAGTAGATAGAGTAGAGTGGACAGGGATGTGTTATGGCAAACGCTGAACGCATTTAGGTTGAGCGCTTGTTTGATACAGGCATTAAAGTCTCTGTATAGGGACTCGAGTGCTTGTGTTAGAATCAACGGGGTCTACTCGGACTGGTTTGGCATCCATAAAGGTGTCAGACAGGGCTGTGTAGCTTCCCCGTGGCTGTTCAACCTATTTATGGACAGCTGTTTGGAAAATTTGAAAGTTGAAGAATGCGGGTTAAGAATGGGTGAGTTAACCATCAAATGCCTTTTGTACGCCGATGATCAAGTCATACTTGCGTCGTCGGCGGCCGAGTTGCAAATGATGGTTACATTAATGAACAGGTCATTAAAAGAAAGGGGAATGAAAGTGAACGCAAGTAAGACGAAAGTGATGGTTTTTGAAAGCAAGACGGTATGTGAAATAAGAATAGAAGGAGAGTTATTTGAGCAAGTGGATGAGTTCGTATATTTGGGATGTGTATTCAGCAGGGATGGGAGATATGATAAGGATATTGAACGACGAGTGAATGCAGGAAATAAAGTAAATGGGGCTCTACACTCTATTGTGAAGAGTCAGAATGTGTCAAAAAAGGCACGTATGGCAATTCACAGTGCTGTATTAGTCCCTACTTTAACGTATGGTAGTGAAAGTTGGGTGTGGCACAAGAAGCACGAGAGTAGAATAAATGCAGTAGAAATGCGGTCGCTAAGGAGTATGTTAGGGCTGAATCTGAGTGACAAGGTGAGAAACTGTGTGATAAAAGAAGAGTGTGGTTTGCAAGATGATGCGGTGACCAGGATTAAGAAAGGAATGCTTCGGTGGTTTGGTCATGTAGAAAGAATGAATGCGGAAAGACTGACAAAGCAAATATATGTTGCAGAAGTGAATGGAAGAGTCGGAAAGGGACGTCCTAGGCGGAAGTTTGTCGACCAAATTGGCGATATACTAAAAATGGGCCAAATTAAGAGTACCCTTAACCGACGAGCATGTATGCGTAGGTATATGGATGTGGAAGAGGCGAGAAAGGTATGTCAGGATCGTGCTAAATGGAAGTCTGTAGTCTCTGCCTACCCCTCTGGGTGACAGGCGTGAGTGTTTATGTTATGTTATGTTATCTATTAAAATAATCTGTGATACATTTTTAATGTATTCATGGCATAAAAAATAAGTCTATTTAATTAAAATATAAACAAATATCGTTCGAATATCTTGCAATATTTTCAAATTCATTAAAGTTTAGAATCTCTTTTGAAACTGCAAAAACCCGTTCGGTTGCCAGTTTGCTTTCGTAAATGAGAGTCAAATTTCGAAGCTCCAACGTTGATTGACGAAAATGTTCTCAGTATTTCGTACAGCTTCAATCCCGTAGAGATCGCCTTTTCCATCCTTTGAGCTAATGGTTTATAATTGATAGAATCAG
This sequence comes from Parnassius apollo, assembly GCA_907164705.1. NCBI lineage: Eukaryota > Metazoa > Arthropoda > Insecta > Lepidoptera > Papilionidae > Parnassius > Parnassius apollo. Next base: position 25,985 of record CAJQZP010000026.1, read on the forward strand.
GCGTTACTTTGCAGAGATACATTATAATAAAAATATTAATTAATTTGCAACCTTCCGCTAACTAAATACAATATGTGTCTTACAAACCCCCCGGACCTCCCCTAGTCCCAGCACCACTACTCCCGGCACCACTACTTCCAACACCACTATTCCAGGTAAGACACAGAATCGAACGGCACGTATTTCGCCTCTACACGAGGCATCCTCAGGTGATGTAAACTCTACGGCGGCTGACCGCTATGGCGGCTTAGCTGTTGTTTTATATCATATTTATACAAAAAAAAAAAAAAAATATATATATATATATGTATATATAAGAGAGAGAGAGAGATAGATAAAGAGAGAGAGAGCTATTATAGCGAGCTATTATAATTTTTGTACGAACCCGAATATTGCAAACGCATGAATCCGCCACGCCGAATCTGTAAATATATAATACCAATATAAGAGAATTCACTAACCTTTACTATTTTGAGGGCATCGTAAGAGGTAACAGAGGGAAAAGAAAGAAGATTATGGGTAGCAGGTACTCAAAAAGAATAAAAACATTGATTGCCAACCCCAATACCAAGCTCGTACATTTTGGCAATATACCCACTAGAAGGCAATCTATAATGGAACCCTATGTCGAAAAGCACTGGTATTTTGAAGGGCTGTAATGAATAAAACGTATGACAGCAACTCTGGCACTTTCACCCAATCTCTGTATACGGAGAAGAGTTATTTTAAAAATCCCGAAATATGCAAGCATGGGAACTATTTTTAGGTACGTAGAGTGCTATTATCCAAGCACATCATAGTACAATCCTTTATATTATGAAAAATTAGGACACAAGACCATTTTTGAAAACAATTTTATTTCGCTTTTGTAATTCTTTAAAATTCAAATTTATTTAAAGAGAAGAACGGCGAAAGAAACATTGCAAATTTATAGGCCTGTAGTACAATCTACTTTATCAACAACAAAAAGAAAATGTCAACAAATCTCTCACACTTTTAGTTTTGCTTAACTTCAGCAGTGCTTTTACCTCAGTAGACTTTGATATTCTTCTCCGGAACCTGGAATCTATAAACATTTCCCCATCTACCATCGCGTGGTTTGATCGTATCTTCGATGGTCGCTCACACTGTTTCCGTCTTAATGAAACTCTTTCCGATTGGTTTGATATCACTATGGGTGTACCTCAGGGTGGCGTTTTTTTCCTCTTTTATTTTCCGTATTTATTAACTCTATCACGAATGTTATTACATCTAATTATCATATCTACGCGGCTGACTTACAGCTATATCGTCATTTTCCGGTGGGTGATTCAAATAATGCAATTGCAGCCATGAATGGGGATCTGAGCCGCATCTGTGAATGGTGTGCATCCTTCGGACTATTAGTTAATCCTACGAAATCTCAGGACATCATAATAGGCAGCAGGCATTTGCGTAATAAATTAGAATTTACATGACTACCTCTTGTTTGTATTAGTGGCGTTCCTATACCTTTTGCCAATACTGTAAAAAAACTTAGGCGTCACATTTGATCAACATTTAACACGAACCACGCATATCGTCGAGGTTAGTCGTAAGATCCACTTTACCATGCATTCGCTTAAATGTCTACAAAATTTCTTATATCAAAAAGCTAAAATATCACTCGTTACTCTTGTCCTACCTCTCCTTGATTATGCGGATGCCTGTTATTTGGATGCTACAGAGGAGCTCCTTAATAAACTTGAGCGCTTGCAAAATCAGTGTATCCGTTTTATATTTGGGCTCAAGAAATTTGACCGTATATCTCAGTTTCGCAAGCAACTCAAGTGGCTCCCAATTCGACTTCTAAGGAACACTCGATTGTTATGTCTCCTCTATAACATCTTGCAACTCTTCCTCTCCCACATACCTCAGAAGCCGATTTTCTTTCACCCATCCTCCGGATAAAACGTGCAGATCCCTTGTTAAAACTCTTCTTGACTTTCCCGTCTATAATTTCGGCTTTTACCCAACCCTTTTCAGTTCACGCGGTAAGGTTATGGAACTCACTACCGTCTAATATAAAAAATTCCGAAATTTTATTGGTATTTAAGAAACGTCTTAGAGATAACTTCTTTGCATCCGGTTAATTAATATATATTATTCCACTATATTAGTATTAGTTTATATATATATATATATCATATGTAACTATCGTATTTATTATTTTTGTCGACTGATTTATTTTATTATTATTTATTGTTTTATTTTATATAATTTTTGTAACATTTTGTATATTATTTATTCATTAGTAGTAGTAATGTATGCACTAAGCTTGCCATTTAAATATAATTTCCTTTATGGGTCTACTGGAAGATATCTCAGCAAATTATGGAATGGAGATATGGACAGGATTATAATGCACGATTGTACATGCAAACACAGGTTCACTATCTATTCCCTCATTCCCATAGTCCGATGGGACGGTAATCCGACGGTAATACGGCCGGAGAGAGATTTGGCGTATGGCCGAAACGGCTTTACGAACGTTTTTCCGAGGCCCAGTCCTCTCCAGTCGGGAAAAACTGCCAGCGTCTTTTCATCGGTCTGCAACTGAGAATATCTTGACAGAAAGACCCAATAACGGATTTTAGACAGACCCGGGATTCAAGCCCGGATCTCAATATGAGCAATGGCGTTTACGACCAATATAACAAAAAGAGGCAGCCACCTTCAAGAAAAAGAAATGTTTTAATTCGGTTATACAGCGATCTCTCGGAAAACATAAGATCCTTCGGTATATCACATAGTCACTTGCGACACCTACAGTTTATATCAATATTTTCATAATAAAACTATGATAATAGACATTATAACTAAAGAAGATTTTTCTGAAATATTTTGATATAACCAATACCTTGAGTAAGTTGAATATTACACGTAAGTCATAAATTCATGTTCAATCAAATGAATATATTTATCTGATGGCATTTCTTTTCATACTGTGTGTATTAAATTTATCGAACGATATCTGAAATCTAATCCCAACCTCCACGTAAATAACGATCGTGAGAGGATATGAATACAGTATAAATAGTGAGATTTTTTCCTGCGAAGGCGAATCGGCAGCCACTTGAGATATTGACGAAATTGTGAAATGTTTCTCTCATGCTCATATTTACGGAGTCTAAATATGAATCGTAAGCATAAATTTTCAATTCGCCTAAGTTTATTTGACTGCTCTTCTGTAACATCTAGATAGCAAAGATTAGCATAATAAAGAATAGGCAGAAGTAGGGATTGAGCAAGCAAAACTTAAATGGCAGCGGAAGAAAATTTCTAAGTCTCGAGCTTTAGAGCTGCAAATATTAAATTATAAAATATTTTGTGGTAAACATACGTTATTTTGTGGTAAGCATATTGGACAAGAGTCGATATATATTCAAATAATCGTATTAATTTGATTTTATTGATCAAATAGTCACAGAGTTAGTTAAATTTTCTAAAGAAGTAAGGGTTTATAACATTTACGTGATTTGTTGAAGCCAAACAAACGCCTGTGATTATTTATCTGCAATTATTTTTAAATTTTCTTTTGAGTTAGGATTCACATTATGGTATACGATAATTCTACAAGAATTTTCTTTAATTGGTATTCGACAACATCCACATGATCTGTGATTAATGATAATGAAATAGCGTATTTGTATTCTCAATATCAACAATATGTATATTAAACGAGTATGTGGTAGAGCCACGCTGCAGCCTAATGATAATATGGTTGCAGCACGAGTGGGTCGGCTTGACTGAGGTAGGGCTCACGCTCACGCTCTCTCAAAATCCCTGCATAAAAGTTTAGCTTAATGCTGCTTTGTTTCGTTCGGTGAGTGTAGAGAACCGGAGATCATATATACTGGATACTGGATATGGAATGCCTCTTAGGCATTCCATATTAATCCCCAGGGGTGACAGTGCGTATAGAGTTTGTTTTTTAATCGACGATAGATGCAGATGTCTATGGGCCACAGCATCCATTTGCCATCAGGTAGACTGATTGCTCGCTTGTCACCCTATCCACAGAATAAATTATAGTACTACGTACACTAACTCTATAAAAAAGACTTGCAATGATGAATTTTGATCACAAGGAGAATGAGAGGATGAGAGATTTTGGTTTCCTTTACAACGATTCTAAATATTTGTTTTAGTATCTAACATTTTTGTTCGTTTTTAATACAGATAAATAAACATATCTGCATATGTTTGATTCACTTTACCATTCAATTAATTTTATATATTGAATTAGATTTTCAGTTTCCTTAAAACGACTCATTAAATAATAATACTAAATGCCAGTAACTACGAGTATATAACTCCCGGTTTTAAATTTCAGAGTTTACTTGATTCTTACTAATTTTACGTTCCAATTACAAGAACTAACTCGAGGGGCATCACATGTACGACAAATTACACCTTACAAATTATCTGAACTTTCCTTCAGTGTTCTTTTGTCTCATTAAATTTTATTCCTGGAAACAGCTACAATATTATCGTCTTTTTCTTTGAAATTGAAGTTCAAACCTTGTTTTAGAAAAATATTATCTACATTAGACACAGGTACTTAATTTTTAGATTTTGCTTCTGTATTGTGGAGGCAGTTCACAAACATAAATTGCTCAAAGACAAACATCCCGGAACAATTAATAACAAAATCGAAACAAGCATTTGTACCGTGCGGGATTCGAACCCGTGACCCTACTGCGCCACGGTGCCCTATAACATGGACCCATTGTAAACGAATGTTACAAATTTGTCAAATGTAGGGAATATTTTTCAAGCTATTGGTAGTTCAAATACGTAATCTCTATCATGCTTTATTTTAAAAAACCATAAATTTTAGCTTATTTGATTCGTTCATTTATTGCAACTTATCAAAAGTCTACTGCTGAACATATGTATCTCCATTCGATGATCCATCCCTATTATTTACCTCTGTCGTCTCTTACGACACCCAGTGTTTCGTGGTAGAACCAAGTCGCAGATATATTATGGTAACAGCACAATGGAATTGGCAGTAAAGCGGAAGGACCACGCTTTCATAGAATGCCAGAATAAAATTGCAGCTTAATATTGCTATGTTTCGTGTGGCGAGTTTAGACAATCGAAAAACCTTAACCTGGAAATTAGGCATTTTATCTTAATTCTCAAGAGATCAATTAAGAATCAAAATTGATTCATTTGCGTTTTCATTCTTAATTGAAGATAGATGTAGGTCTTTATGGGACCCTCACAGTAACCTTTATATGTGTGCTTGTTTGTCACCCTTATTATATAAAATATGAATTGTGGTAATCCTCTTTTGCATGAAATTCTTACTATTAACTTTACTTTTTTAAATATATTTATTTATCTTTAGGGTAACAAATATAAAGTGATAAGTACATTATAATTATAAAGAAAAATAATCTAGACAGAAAATTCAGAACATATATATATATATATATATATATATATATATATATAACACCGTATTATTTACCTTACACCATCACTCACAAAATACAACTAACTCTACCAATTAATTAACGACCTTGCTCAATGCAACAGAAAGGCAGTCAAAAAGTCCACCTGATGGTAAGTGAAGGCAGTGACATTTAAATTTTATAGAATAAGAATAAAGGAATTGATACGTTTTCACCAATAATAAAATTAGATGCTTCGTCTCGTTCCAGTAAAAAAGGTTCATGGAATCTCGTAACTTACCCTACGTACTCCGTCTGCTATTAAATAAAGATATTTTGCACCACGTCCTTTCCCTGTCAAGCTGACTGAATAATAATTCAATATTTATTATGTACAAAAAGCGACTTCTATTAGATAAATATTTAATATATCTAATTGGATTCTATGATCCATGTTTAGCCATTATACTTTTGATATTAATGTACGTAATGAAAACACGTGATAAACATCTAAAGGTTCCGATCACGTTTCGTTACTACCCTTATATTTTAATTTAAATTTTTCCAATAATAGTTCTAAAGCTTGTGTCGTCAACTCTTTCATAATGATCTTTGTCTTTACAATTCTTTACTTTTTTATTTAGACGTTATTGTAAAACGGAAATCATTGTACATTTCACGTGTTCATTATTGTAGAGATTGTTCATACCGTGTAGAGGTGGTGTATGAATATTTACCACCCCTTGACGTCTGTGGCAATTGTGACAACTGTTACAAATATTTTTTATAGGATAGGGTGACAAACGAGCACACAGTTCACCTGTTGATAAGTGGTTGCTGTGGCCCATAGACATCTACATTTATCCTCGATTAGGAATCAAAATGCAGATGCGTTGTCACCTGTAAGGACTAAGATGGAGTACCTCATTTCCAGTAAAAAGGGTCTCCGGTTCTCTACACTCACCATACGAAACACAGCAGCATCAAGTTACTATTTTACCCACCTCCCTTCCCCGTCAGCCCCATTCGTGCTACAACTATACTACTATTATAACTGCAGCATAGATCTACCACGTATAAAAATCGTACTCAAACAAAAAACTAAAACAAAATCATACTAAAATTAAACCATGTATAAACATCATGAGGCTATCTATATTTAACAGTGGCCTTGATAGGCAGTAAATAACGAAAAATGTAAACTTATATACGTTTGACTGCTGGGTATAGACTCCCTTTTATTTCTGAGGTTTTAGTTTAAACTTTAAATGGCTTCGTAATTTTTTGTAATTTAAGACATACATGTATTTTCACGATATACCTTTATCGCCGAGCATGGGGAAGCATAGGGTAATCAGCGAGCGATGGAGGGGTCTGTTCTCGGAGTATACATTCACTGTTTAACTAAGTAACGTTATTTTTTTAAATAATAAAAAGAGTAAATTTCATCTTCGTTTTAGAATTTTTTATATATTTTGTTTTTAGCCTTACCACCGACTAAAGTTATTGTTTGGAGATTTTTTATTCTTTTCAGTTCTTTGATGACGGCTTTTACTTTTTATTAATATATAATATATATATATATATATATATATATATATATATATATATTGCACTTAAAAAAGTATTCATCAACTCCCTTCCGCCTGCGGACTGCAAACCGATAACAAAGTCCTATTGTTTAACCATACCTTTATAGTTGGGTCAATCAACTTTAAAAGTGTTTTCAACACCTGTTCTAACCAACAACCCCAGTCATTGTGAAGTGGAAAGCCCACCCACTTTTTAATCTAAGATAAAGGGTACATTGAGTGCTTAACCATCGTATCTGGAAGCATTTGCTGTTTTCTGTTAACATCGATATTAAACCTTATTTCCATCGCATGGAATGGTTTTTGTAACTTTCCAGCGCATCTATTATATTATTGGCGTGAGCTATCTACGACAAACTTAGTGAAAATATGCAAAATGCCGTATTGCGAAGTATATAAAGATAGTTTTGGTAGAGCAGGTCTGCATTTATTAAGATTGTACTGCTCTTTATCTAGATATACGACTCGACAATGGAGCCTCTTGTTTTATCACACGCTGAATGCTTAAGGTAGTTCCATGTAACGATACTCAAGCGGTTTGAAAAATATATTTTTTATAATATTTGGGTGCCAAACGAGCTAACAGTCCACTTGATGGTGAGCGACTACTGGCGTTCCTAGCTGCAGATTGAAACGATGTTATTGCAAATTTCTTAGACAGGATAATTAAAAGTCTAAATAATTTAATAACTCTAATCACTCTTATTAAAAAATTAAGCACCGCCATAGAATCACTATAGCGGTGCTTAACGCCAAAGATAGGTAATATGGTATTTACCTAGATCAATTTATGGACAGAACCTTTTGGACCAACCGAGATCACTGCAGCTATAGGACATCTGCACCTAACTCCAAAATAAAATCGAAAAAACGATGCAGTGACATTCCAACGCGTACGATGGTTGCCTTAAATACTAGAAATATACTGAATTATAAAATATAGATTTAAAAAAATTATACTTGCTCTTTTAACCTGAGAACTGGAACACAATAAAGGGGTAAATTGTTAGCAACTGCTACCTAGTCAGAAATACAAGTTAAAGTATCAAAAAGCTACAGTAAAATGTATGGACTTAATTGCTGTCAGTCTTGAAATTCTGTGAAAGTCTCGGATTTAAAACCATAAATTTCCTTGTAGAAACACAAGCGTGTTAATATACTGTGAAATTGAGCTAGCTCATCCTGGCTCCCTCTGTCCTGGATGCACCTTTGGAGAACACCAGCCAGTTGTTTGTTTGTACTTTGGGTGGTTCATGGAGTCCAAGGCCAAAAGAAGCCAGGTGTCCCTATGAACATGCGGTAGCACTTCACGCGGGGACAACTTCGCTACCTACATAAATCACAATTCTGGTCTTGCATTGAGCACTGTGACTGTATATTTAATAAAATTTGTAGAAAATGACATCGCTTATATTTTCCTAATGAAATTCATAAAATGATGTCTTGCCTAGTTTAAACAGCACCTCCTGACCGTCAATTGCGTGCACTATATCCGTCAACACTAATCTCAGCACCACTATTCCCAACACCAGAACAATAGGAAAGGCACACCATCGATGATAATACGACAAGTGTTTCACCCCTATACCAGGCATCCTCAGGTGAAGTAGACTGCGGTGGCTGACCGCTAAGTTAGCGGTGAGCCAAAACAGCTGCTATTTTAACACGCTGAAGCAGCATAGCTGCTGTTTTGGCTCGCCACTCACTTAGTGATCAGCCACCACAGAGTCTACGTCACCTGAGGATGCCTCGTGTATTTTAATGGTGCTTGAATCAGTGGTGACGGGGATAGTGCACGCAATTAAGGGAGGGCGGGACGGGAGGTACTATTCAAACTAGGTAAGACACGTAATTTTATTAATAAGCAAATTAGTTTTTAATAAACTTTAATATAATACATTTCCGCAAAATAACGCTTGATTCTAATTACTATACATGAGCAAGTACTGTAAAATTCCACTTTTTAACGTGGGGAAACCCTTCATTGACATTTTTCGCTGTGGAGGCAACGAAAATGTTATGCAAAAATTTCACCGGTTAAAACTTTACGAAAGTTACCATCAGCATTTACGAGAGATTTTGGGATCTCCGTTTGGAACGAAATCGGGGTCTCTTATCGCTTTGCTCTATTGGAAGTATGTACCGGGGCAGTACTTCGGGGGAGTTCTATCATATTTTACGGTCCTATTTTATTTCTTCCTATCCCGATTGTTCAGATTGGTCATTGAGTGTAAAGCCAAAGAAAGCTTGGTGTCCGAGCAGCTTCATAGCATATATAGCAGCTTCATAGCATATATAAATTTGAAAACGTGAGCATAAGAGTATTGTGTTCAGCATTTCGGAATTATATAGGATACATTCTGCAGCATGCACATGATTAACTAACTTAAGTCATCGGTATCTCTTTTACCATTAGACAACCAGACAGAAAAAAAAGAGTGAATGGTGCCTAGAGCTACATTACCGTTTAATACTAGATGGGATTGCAGTGAAACTCGGGATTATAATGTATAAAAATATGTATTTAGAATTGACATTACATTACATTAGATACGATAAATAAATACATATTACTAACCTAAAAATAAAACTAAATATTTAATACATACTATTATAATAATACGTATATAATTACGGAAAATAATAAGCAAATGACCGAGCATTGTACTGAGACCGCTCTCTAATCATCTATGTTCCGAGCAGAAGGAGACCACCCACCATTGAAAGCGGATCTATACATCGACAACTTTTTTATATCTCCATTTAATTTTATCAGATAATATCTATATCTATAAAGTATCCATTGTAAGCATAAAGTTTAAGCTATCAATAAAAAATAGTAAATAATCTCTCTATAATTAGATAAGTAAAAGCTGACTTATAGTGACTCAAAATAACAGTTGTAAGGGTCACGTTAATAACGATTAACAATAACAAACCTACTATTTAGACATCTTTGATAAACACGCAGCTAAATAAGAATAATACATATTTAACACATGAAAATATATCACTGTAAGGGGTATTTATAGTACGCTCCGTGTACATGTTTACAGGTCCAAGTTTTGTGACCGCTAAGTACCGAGGACATGTATACATGTCCGCATTACGTGCTGCTATTTTCGTCATTAATTGATACAAAAATACAGTATATTTTCGATTGAACACTATTTCATTCGATTCTGAACGAACTAAAGAATATTCTGTAGCATTATATTCACTCGGTTACATAGACATCATCAAATATAACAGCCATTCGCTTTTGCGTTGGTTGGTTGCGTAATCGTTGAAGTTTTGTGATTGTGATTTTAGTTGGATTTTCTTTCAAAAAACTGTAAGTAATGTTATATATCTTTACTACGTAATGTTTTTGAATGATTTAAGTTACAACAACAGTAACTTTTTATGTTTCAATTGATAAAAAAGTAGAAATAAAAAACCTCTACGCGAACAATTCGTAACGGTCAAGATTTCTAATAAGATTCTAATAAGATAATAATAGTATATTTCTTATTGGAATACCATATTAAATACTTTTACTAGTAATTGCCAAATGTTATATCTATATGATTTTATAAGAAAAATAAAGGAAGACGATATAAAATATATACACAAAAAGGTTTTGAAAATGAGTTTAGTAAGCGCGCGCAAACTGTCTATTGTCGAATTTTTAGCAAATGTTTGCAAGTGAAAAAGTAGAATTATTTTAATTATTACATGCATAATTTCGTTTTTTTAGGAAGAATATGTTGTATTGATTGTAAGGATAAAATAAAAACTTACGATATTTCATTCATAAAATAAAATTTATCGTCAGTAAGTACACTTTATCAAGATCTGTTAGAAACAAAGAGCTGTACAAAATAAAATAAACATTTATATGTTATGGTTATTGTTTCTACTTATCGAAAATCTTATCGGCTTTAAATAACTGTAACTAAAACCTCTTTAAACATAAATGAAAGGTCGTGAGAAACATAAATATTTAAAACAAGTGCCGCCAGCTGAGGTGACGACGGACGCCTCGGTACAAAGCTGTTTTTTGTTATGGCGGGCGCAGTGAGTGATAGGTTAAGTCAATGATTAGTGAGCACACATATCAGTTAAAATACTTATTATTAGCTGTCAAAATGTATTTTATCTATGAAAATTATATATACATACATGAGCAGTAAAAGACGTCATAATGTCTCGAATAAGTTAAATCATTTATTTTGCTAGATAATTGTAAAATAATACTTTTATTATTAATATTTTATATTTAATTAGATTTTGGTAAACGCAGTTTGTCCGAGCTGCTAGAACAAGCTGATGATTCACGCAGGATGGATGCAGGTGAAACAGGACTGTATTTTACGGAAGTTTTTCGGGAAGTTCAGCCGTGGACTTGTGATGGATTGTAGTGACAGTGATAGCGAATCTAACTTAAAAGGAAAAATTACATTGTTTTCAGAAAACACTACATACAGCAAAATAAAATTATTATTTGAACGCAATTAAATTTTCATTAAACATGAAGGACAAATCATAAATTTTACTTCAATTGTTGTGCTAAAGTCTAAAAATAACGAGTGAGTTGTAACAAGTTGTACGCTCATGTAGTGTTTCCTCTGCTGCAATTTGAGTTTTAAAACTCATCGCTGTTGGTTGTTGTTGTTTAAGTTTAAAATTGATTCCTCTTTAAAATGTTTTCAAGCAATTTTTATTATATTTTGCTTCCGTTGAAAATGTTATTTTACGTTGCAATAGATATTAAATATTTGTCTCTTCATGTCAGTATCAAAATTCAAATAAGAAGAACTATATACAAGGAGATATCAAATATTCGCAATTTTTGTACTAACATAAATCCTTATCATATTTGATAAGGATTTGATAAGGATATTGAAAGACAATCGAATGAAATGTAAGGACCTATTAATTTTCATCAATAATTGGGAACCGACTATGACGAAATTTTTATTAAGTAGGTGCTAATTCAGAAAGGTTTCACCCCTTTTTAGCGAAATTGATAATGAGATTTTTAATGTAACTCTTTGAAAATCATTCACATTATGATATTACTTAGTTTACTCAAAATGGAATGGACTTAAAACAACTAAAAAGAATATAATAGTTTCACATTCTGAAGTTGGAGTTTTTATAGAAGTCAGAAGGTGAATTCGTTTTAAATCGTTGTTTTGGTTTATAGAAGTCGGCTTTTTATATTAAAAGTTATTTTTATTCTAAGCTGGACAAGCAGCATTTCCATGGATTATTGCATTTATTATCTGTAACTAAACCATTTTATAATAATGCTGTTATTATACTACATAAAAAAACATTGTGGTTTCACACACACAAACTCATTGTTTTTGTACCCGTTTGTGTCGCTAATTGCGATAATATCGAAAATGAAATTAGAAACAATGCCAATGATGGCGAAAGATTCACGAGCCATGTTCATCCATATCTTTAATCAAAATTTTGAGTTTGTAAAAATTCTGCCCTTGAATGAATTTGAATTCAGTGTTCGCGAGTCTTTGAACGGGTACTCTGATAACTAACTTAAATACAGGCGAATACATCACCATACAATGAACTCTATAATAAATATAAAATATATAGTCTTGATTTTCCTTTTATATATTTTGCGTTTATTTCTTCCTTAGAAAAAAAGTAAAATAAAGTAATATCGTCGTTAAAAAAGAAGGATCTTTTAAAACATTTCACACAAATGTTTGCTAAGTTTTCTTACTCCCAAGTTAAATACTTTAACGAACAAAAGGGAATAAAATCAAGAACGACAGACGTAGACAAACAATTTAGACTACACTCGAGAGAGATACCCGGTACATTTTCACTTCACTATACATTTGCTTAACACTGTATTTAAAGACGGTTGGAACTTTTAATTGCGGAATATAAAATAAATTGAATACAAACACTTCACGCGGATAAAGAGACGGAATAGTCTATTACTGGGTGATAGAAATCATATTCTTCCTAGGAGTCCGTCTGCGTAATTCCCACCCTCTTAACTATTTCAGGCCGCCAAATGGTCCAGAGTGTATAGTGATAAAGTATTTACATGATATGCAACCAACTATTTACAAGTATTTAATTTTTATTTATTTTGCAAGTTTTCCACAAGTCAATCCGTTTAGAGACAAGACCATTGGTAATAAAGACCATTGGTCAGAAGGATAGAAAGTTTCTTAAGTAACTGCAACTCAGTTCTAGCAAGTATTACACTATACTTATACAGAAAATAAGTTTTTTTTTATTTGTATTAGTTTTCGTGCGCCAAATCGAATTGAACTAGTTTTGCGGGTGACGCCTGTCTAGCATGTTTAGAGTTTGTGGGTATTCCCATATCAATATTGAAATTCATTCGTAAAATTTTTAAAAGTTTTCTACTAATATTTTACGCTTTATGTAAACAAATTTGTAAAAAAGCTGCAATTATCAAGAATGATCAGTAAAATTAGTTTTATATTTTTATATATATATATATTTATATATATATATATATATATATATATATATATATATATATATATATATATATATATATCTAAGAAACCTAATAATTTAAACCAAAAATAAAATAGGTATTTTATTTTTTATAAACTGGCTATGAAATTATTACTATGTAATATCTATATATAAAGGTAAATTAATATATATATATATAATATATATATATATATATATATATATATATATATATATATATATATATATATATTTATATTTATATATATATTAGATACTTGTAGCATAATCCGTGGCAAACTTAGTTAAATTCGTGGGACAGCCCAGCACCAACTGGTCGTTGTGTAAGGATATCCACTATCCTATCCGTGGGTATCGTAAGACGCGACAGAGAGGAACAGTAGAATGTGCATCAGCATATTACTGATACAAACAACGGACTACTGATCAACAAAAAAAAAGAAAACTGCGGTTGCCAACCCACCTGCCAAGCGTGGCAGCTGTGGTGATGCCCCCTCTTTGAGGAAACATTTAGGGAGGGCTCATTTTCAACACTGGACTTTTATAAGTTATTTTGGTAATGGCAGAGTTTTGAACGTTTGGTAAGAAAATGAAAAAACAAACAAAATAATTTGCGCTAGAATTTGAGAGAGCTATTCTCGGGGTTTCACTGCATGAGAAACTTATAAATGAGGATATCAGCAGTAGAACCAGAGTGACTGACACAGCCCAACGAATTAGTAAGCTGAAGTGGCAATGGGCCGGCCATACAGCACTAGGAACCGAGAACCGACGTGGAAAAAAGGTTCTCGAGTGGCAGCCTCGTACCGGTAGCGGAAGTGTCGGGCGACCCCCCACTAGATGGAGTGATGACCTGGTAAGACATACAGGAAGTCGATGGATGCAGGTGGCTGAGTACCGTACTTTCTGGCATTCCTTGGAGGAGGCTTATATCCAGCAGTGGACGTGTGAAGGGATTTAATGATAGTGAGGATGATAATTGAAATATACACAATTTGAGTGTCTTGTTGGTGTAGTGGTCATAAACGCGACTGCTAATCACGTGGCCCCAGGTTCGAGTACCGGGTTGGACCAAAAATCACTGGGTTTTTCTGTCAAGAATTTCTTGCTAGAAGTCCGGAGTCAGGAAGATGGAGTTACCCTGCGCGCGGAGTGGCCCTGCGCGCTGATTTCTCTCCATTTATATCAGATTGCCATCATATCGAACTATGTGTGGAAAATAGAATGCACTTGTACTTGCATATACACTTGGGCACCATAATCGTGTCCTATGTAATTTAACTAGTCTCAACACAGTCTCAGGCGGTGTTCGAACTTGTGGACATTATTTTTAAATGATTTAATGATACATTCCAAGAAATATTAAATAGTAATTTTATTATATGACAATAAATTGAAAAAGGGTCGCCTATGACCTAACGAACTTTCTCCTAGAGCGTTATATTTAACGATGCAACTTGAAGCGAATTCAACTGTTATCTTTTCCATTTTGAACTGTCTCGCAATCAGAAATATCGCAAATAAGCGCGGAAATAGAAGTTACGCTAGATTTACATATAATAATGTAAAATATCAAACATTTCTAAAATTTATACAAAAGCAGAATAGCATAGCAGAATTTCGTATTTTATTTGCGTTCTTAACTCAAGCAATGTGCCTTGAATTCGGAGCAACAGAAATGTAATCCGCTCGCAACATTGCACGTGAATTCAATTGAACAGCCTCATGTAATTAGTTCTGTAAACGGACGTTCGCAGAGGCAACTCAAACGAGGATGGCCAGTTTAATCTGCGACTATGAATTCTACTAGAGCATCTTCGTATTGCTAGAGCACATTCGTATGGCTACATGTTTTTTAATGTGGTGAAACATCCATATGGGAATAAAATTTGTTATATATAAATAAAATTATCTATTCACACAAATTCTATATTTTACTTGTAATGGAAACTAATACCTTTATAAATTACAAGTCCAGCGATGAAAGTTAACTCTATCACAATTGATGCGGACTCTCATTATTTGCTTCATGAACTCTCTAACTCAATTATGTACTTGTTACCGATGTGTCGCTAACCTTACTGAATGTATTTACTTTCAGCATTTGGTTATCAATTAAATTAATTTAAAAATCAAACCGTATTAATGAACAAACTAAACACTTTTCGTAGGATAACGTTTGTGTATCATTTTATTTTTAATTCATTTATTCTTTAAATTCTTCTCTCCGCAAGAAATCTTATAGAAAATTTAAAGTATAATACTTCAGTTAAAAATAATAAAAATATTTTTTCATTTACGACTAAAATCATGACGGACTTCAGGAGTCAGAGACCGTCAACCCCGCTCTAAAGTTCTTTAAGGAACGAGATCAAGCCAGTGAATATTCCAGTAGTGCAGTATTTGTAGACTATTACTTCACATTTACTTTAGAAATAAATGTAATTTTAACTTACAGTAAAATAACATTCTTAAATTTTTAGATCTAAATTTGCGCAGAACAACAGTATAAGCGAAGTTATAAGTGACATTTCATTCCATTTCGTCCCATGATATAAACTAGGATAAAAACACATCGGAATTTAAATAATATTTTTGACAACTCGTCGAAGCATTCGTTGTATAATAAACATCTATAGTAAGTCATGACACCTCTATAATAGTAGAGAGGAATATATATATATATATATATATATATATATATATATATATATATATATATAGCCTTTTTCGGATAGCACGTTGAGCTTTACTCCTAATAAATTTCATACTTTTTAAAGGGTAAATACAAAATTTATCAACGAATATATTTAACAATAGTAATTTTGTGAATATAAATAATTTTCGTTCTTAAATATAGATAGGACTAGTTAAGAAATTTAATACAGCCCTAACTGTCGGATCTACTCTGAAAAGTATTGCGGAACATACAAGAGCATTAACAGACGTATTAACGATTATTTAAAGATTAAACATACTTTAATTGGATACGTTTATGAAACGGATGTTAAAGGGCTTAGACTTTCCTGTTTCATTGTCATCCAATCAAAGCTGATGTGTATACATCTAAATCCGAATAATAGTAGTCATGGTTAAAGCCTTAGTAATGCAAACGACAAGCAATAATTGAGCTGAATATAATTTATCGTCTGTTTATAATGATATTTGAAAACTGAAAAAAATTTAAACGAGTATGAAAATAAATTTAACTTTTCTTTAATAATATTTACATCTATACATATAAGTAAAATTTAAGTGTATGTCGGTAATATCGAAATAACTGACTTCTATTAAGCTCAGGGAGCTATATGTATGGTATATAACATGAACTGCCTCGTTGGTCTAGTGGTTGTGGTAGTGTGACTACTGATCATGAGGTCCTGGGTTTAAATCCCGGGTCGGGCCAAAAAAATCCATTATTGAGTTTTTCTGTCAAAAAATTCTCAGTAGCTGCCCGGAGTCAGGAAGTTGGCGGTGGCTCACCCCCGTGCCTCGGAAAGCATGTAAAGACGTTGGTCCTGCGCCTGCTCTCTCTCCGGTCGTGTCAGTTTATCGTCCCATCGGGTTGTGAGTGTGAGAGAATAGAGAGTGCACTTGTGCTTGCGCATACGCTTGGGCACTATTATAATCCTTTCTGCGCCGATGGCTAGCCTCCGTGGAGGCAGGCCGCCGTGGCCGAAATTCGGTCTGGATGACATTATTATTATTAACATGAATAACCATTACACATTTTTGTCTGTCTTTCTGTCAGCCTGTCTGTCTATCTGTTATGTTTATATATCTGTCTGTCCGGCTAAACTTCAGAATGTCTGAACCGATGAAATATCTACAACACAAAAATATAAAACAAATAAAAACTAGGACTAAACAGCAGCATATAGCTGTAATCTTACTCTGGTTTTCTGTGAAAGCCTCGTCTTTCCGCGATAGAGCCGACCCATTCATGTTACAACCATATTTTCGCTGCAGCATAGCTGCACCATAACATATATACATTTATTTTGTACCTATCTTATGCATTTCAAACGATGACTATAAATAATACTATTAAAAAGGCTGAGTATGTTATGTCAGGGGTAAACGAAAAACGATATATCGTAGTAATCAAATATTAAAAATTAATAACCTTAAAGCATGTTCCAGATATTTACACAGAAAGAAAACACAGTTAACTATTCACTATATACGCGGAAAGCTGTCGAGGCTGTCTAGATTAAATAATTGAAACAAAGAGGAATTTAATTTTTAATGACATACAAATAGAAATTCGATCCCGTTCATACTCTTCTCACACTGGCTTCGACTGATATTACTCTATAAGACATAATACTACGCATTCGTTTTCTTGTATTTAAAAAAAGAAAAATTTAAATAGTTTATGACTCGCGATCTACAAGGTTATTTTGCAATAACTGGCCAAAGGACATTTGTTTATTTATTTATTTAATGACATTTACAGCAAAAATATTACATAATTTTATAACTTCGCCAAACTGTAAAGACAGTTTGTTGACGAATAAATGCACTCTTATATCCTAATTACATAATTAAATTAGTACTCAACTCACATAATATAACAAACAAATAAAAATTTTAAACATAAACACTATAATTTCCACACTCTATCAGTTTAAAATACAAAAATTGCTCTGCGCCCATACATTGTTCGCCCTGGAACCAAGAGCATCGATGTTGTATTGTCGATCATTAGGGAATTCTTAAATGATCTTATTTTTATAGTGGACTAGCTGTAGGAAAGATATATTTCAAAAAAAAAGTATTAGATTTTGAGGTTATAACAGAACTACTCATATTATGGTTTTTATAATTTAGTAGGATTTTTAAGACACAGAAAGCAATATCCGAAATATTTAACAATTTTAGTGCCGTTTTCCAACATAAAACCACCAGGAAAGCCGCAACTCACACAAAATACACTTCCCATTGCATATTCGTAACAAAGATAAATATAATCACTACATTTAAGAGGCGGGACTCCCTTAATAAAAGTAAATATATGAAAGGGCGCCAAACTACTCTACCTACATCAAGACATGATAACATAGGCGAATTATACTAGTATTGTATATGTCTATCAGCGAATAATTTTATAGATATAATGTTACCGATATATTGTTTATCGTAATTTTTCAATTATAAATTTTTTTAATAGAATAATCCACCATGGTATTAAGTGGATGCTACATTCACTTAACCCGATGAATAATCAAAATGCAGATTCGTTGTCACCCTTGAAGACTAAGATGGAATGCCTCGGTTCTCTACACTCTATATGAAACACAGTATCATTAAGCTGCTGTTTTACTGGTCTGTATTTTACTGGTGGTGGTTTTTATGGTCTAGCTGACCTATTCGTGCAAAAAATGACGGTAAATTGTTTGGTTGCAGCACTGCAGGACCGAGGATTCGTCCCCGCACTGTACAAGTTTTACTACGCTGTAAAATAAATAGTCTGCGTCTGGATGCTTGTTTTTAGCAATAGTTTATTTTTTTGATAAAAGGGTTAAAATATTGTTTTTTTTTACATTGATTGGATTAATTTACTTTTAAATGTAACAAATACTATATACAAATCGCTAGAGAGAAATACTACACGGAGTATTATTAATAATATGTAGTCGCTTTCAAAATAAGTACTCATTATAGCTAATATTTGTAGGTAAATCCATAAAAAAAACAGTAAATACTTCTTACAGATTCGCCTACAAACATTGAGTTTGAGCGGTACACAGTTTCAAAAATCACAGCCATGTAAGTTGTTTTTGAAAGCAATCAGAGTCCGTTAAAATAGCAAAGTCGTAATATTGAATAAATAGTCCTGAAAATCACCAAAACACACCGATATAATTACTAAAAGCGAGCGAAGCTAATATAATTGACAGGTTGAGAGCACAGGTGAGAGATTAACTAGTGACAAGTTACCATTTAGTGATGA
Organism: Parnassius apollo; assembly: GCA_907164705.1. Lineage (NCBI taxonomy): Eukaryota > Metazoa > Arthropoda > Insecta > Lepidoptera > Papilionidae > Parnassius > Parnassius apollo. Next base: position 45,454 of record CAJQZP010000026.1, read on the forward strand.
CAAAATTGGGGAGTGCCTGTTTTTTTGGATTAACTATAGCCATAGGTTACAAACAGTATTACATCAGCCTTGTCATACGATAGTACATATTAACATCGTAACAAGGAAGTAGTAAGTTGTAATAAACTATACTTCTCTATTTCTTCTGTACTCGTAATACTATTAATTATATCTATATCATCTCTATATAGTTTGCAATATAAAAGCAATATTAAAGAAAACATTTATAACTCATGCAGTAACGATAAGTGTTTTTTTAATATTAATTATCGTAAACTAGGAAGCAATCCTTTAGTTAGAAGTAAACCACACACTTTAAAACCACCATTAAAAACAACAACCATTAAATAATGATAATTATGAAATAATTAGGTTTTGTTCACTTCAGCATTATTCTAACGACCTATTTAAAATCGAGTATGACCTTATTCATTAGGTTTTTTATTTACACTTTAAGGGAATAACAAAAAGGGATAGTGATTTAGTGTTTTAATTGTGGTTTCTATTTGCACTCTATTCAAAATAAATTCAAAATGTGATTGAGATTTTAAAAAAAATGCAACAGTTCATTAAAAATTCAAAAGATCGATTACAATCGATTGAGCATCCCTAGTCATTTTTTACACACCACATGACTTTGGCGAAGATGGCGGCGATTAATGTCGTGTCTATTGTCCTCTAATGTCTATTAGTCGTAAAGAATACTTTTTAATGTTCATTTTGGCATGCAGCTAGTCTGTGTTATTAAAGTATTTGTAACTAATATAATAAAATAGATACGATTAATTAATTATCGTGTATGTCCGATGCTTTTATTTGACAGGGCGATTTTGGACATTGTCCTTTACAGAGAAGTTTCAGAATATGTCATATAGGTCTCACCATTTGAAGATAAATTAAATTAAAAAAAATCTCTAACATTGTTCGTTTCATCTTTTACATACAAACCGCGTATAGGTAATGCATTATTTTTAACCCCAGACGAAAAAGAGGGATGTCGTAAGTTTGACCGCTATGTGTGATACTGCTTGTTAAAAGCAGGTTTTATAGCGGTGGTTATAGCTTTTTTGTTTTTGGGGTTTTGAAATATTTAATTTAAGATATAACTGATTTTACTGTGCACGCACACAATTGTAAGGGTCGATCGGTAGGCAAAATCATTGTTGCCCATAAATCAGTTTCAATTAAGAATAATTGCAAATGAAAGTAGAAGCCTTATTTACTCGTATTTTCAAAAACTGCAATAAAGGAATATCATTATTTATATATTTGAACTTTAGTTTAAAATTTGGCTACTCTTTGAAAAATATCCCTGTATATTCGGAGATCACATATTATTTGGTAGGTCAGTAAAAAAAATATAATTGAAAATATTAGTTTCAATAGGCGTTTCCGTTAGGCAATCCGTAAAATTAGCTGTTCTTCAACTTTGCAAATGATTTCACAAAAATTTTATGAAAATAATATTAAAAATGTTTATATAGAATGATAGATTAGTAAACAAACGATAATGTCAAATAATAGTAATTTAAAATACAACACATAATTGTCCTTTACTAATTGGTCCTAATACGAAAAATGTATAGACTCAGAACAATTTCATTTCAATCCAAGTATAATTACTGCTGATGAATATTTATTTATTATTATTTTTTTATATAGAATAAGGGGCAAACGAGCATACGGTTCATCTGATGTTAAGTGACTACCGCCACCCATGAACAACCGCAACACCAGGGGAATTGCAGGTGCGTTGCCGGCCCTTTAGAAAGGAGTAAGCTCTTTTCTTGAAGGTCCCTAGGTCGTATCGGTCCGGAAAAATCACCGGTGGTAAACTATTTCACAGAGAGGTCGTAAGCGGTAGAAAACTTCTAGTGAAACGTACAGTGGTCGACTGCCAAGCATCCAGATGGTGTGGATGGTATCGGGAGGTTTTCCGCGTAGTGCGTTCAATTATTGAATCGGTAACCGGAAAGTACTATTTGAACATTGTACATACATACATAAACACTCACTACTGTCACACAGAGGGTAGTAAGAGGGGTAGGCAGAGACTACAGACTTCCATGTGGCACGATCCTGACACACATCTCTGGCTTCTTCCGCATCCATGTACCTACGCATACATGCTCGTCGGCTAAAGGTACTCTTAATTTGGCCCCTTTTCAATAGATCGCCAATTTGGTCGACAAACTTTCGCCTAGGGCGTCCCTTACCGACGCTGCCGTTCTCTTCTGCAACATAAATTTGCTTTGTCACTCTTTCCTCATTTATTCTTTCTACATGACCAAACCACCGAAGCATTCCTTTCTTAATCCTCGTCGCAACTTCATAGTGCATACCAAACTCTTCATTTTCAACAACATTGTGTTTTGTTAAACATAAACTTACTTTAGCCGGCTACAAATAGGTGTTAAAACTTATGATTAATTTTATTGAGTTTACTCGTGGTATGGATAAAGACATAATAAACCTACGTTTTACTGGGTTTATTTGGAATTTATCAAGCTTCTTGTGTGGACAATACAAATACAAATATTTAATCATTCATTTAATCATTAATTTTTATAATACGGCCCTTGAATGATAACATTTAATCATTCAAAAGCCGTGGTAGCTCAGATGGTTAACGCTCGCTGTAAATATAACAGAACAAGTGGTAAATGAAAAAAGTGACTTTCAATAAGTATTGTTATAATCTACATTGTATAAAAAAGTTTCTGTTTCTGTTTCTGAACGCGAGTAACCCGGGTTCGATCCCAGCACCAATGAAATTGTTAATTGCAATTTTAAGTGCTGATTTACCACGTGCTCGGCGGTGAAAGAAGACATCGTGAGGAAAGCTGCATGTCTGAGGAATAAGAAAAAAATATTTCGAAGACATGTGAAGTTCGCCAACATGCATTGGGGCAGCGCGGCGGACACTTCCTTGCCCTATAAAACCCTCTCAAAAATCAGGGGAGGCCTGTGCCCAGCAGTGGGACGTATATAAGCTGTAACTTTACTTTACTTTTAATCAAGCATTTATTTAATAATTGCGTAACATGAGATATCATTACTATAAAAACACTATAGAGCACTAACTTATATATTACGAGCAAGTAAAAATCGCAATGTGAACATGAAAATTTTACTCGTAATGTAATTTGGTATCCTTTAAAAAGTTAACTTAGTCATATTTATTTTTAATATTATTCGAACTGCACTTTTTTGACATGAATAAATCGAAAACTAAGTACAATTAGCTGTATGTATAGTTGGAGCCGTTACAACCGCCTGTATTTATATTTGTAGTTATACTCCTATAGCCGAATAAATAAAATATAATATTGATCCTGATCCTGTTTTCGGGTCATAAGCCACTTTCAAAAATCTTATCATTACATCGGATTATTGAAACTATTTTAGGTAGTTTATAACTAAAATATTTATTCAGTATTTTGTAATCAATACAAACAGAGACACAAAGTTTATGTTGTGGCAAATTGGGTCATCATTGTCGAACAATAACAGGAAGTTCTGAGAGAGCTTTGTACAACTCCTAGATTCCGTACGGTTACGCGACACGATAAACATCGAGCTAGTGGTATTACGATTAACATTTTCGCATCTGAAAAACATAGCTAAATAGCTCAACAGGCAACTCCTTGGCTACGAAGGCGAAAGTCGTTGGTTCGAGCCCCAGTTTGATAAAGTTTTATTTTTCTATTTTTTTTTTTTAAAAAAAAGTTTTTTATTTGAATGTGCAGTTCATCATAGCATTTTAAATATAAATTTGGGAAAATTAACAAAATAAATCATAATTTAATAAGTCTAAAAATATGTCAAAGATACAGCTGAACTGTTGCAACGAAGCGAAAGACGATGAAGATTGCATGTGTTTTGCGAAATGTAAACACAGATACCACCGCGCGTGTTTGAAGTTGACCGGGCAGTTTAGCACAAATACAGAATCTACAACTGAGTGGATGTGCCCTGCCTGCATGTCAAGAAGGCCGAAAGGTAACAGCGAAAATACACCCGTGCGTAATAAAGACACGCTAGTTGGCAGCGAACAGAATGTCACGAAAAGATCGATTAAAAGAGTTGCTGTTTCGTCACTAAACACAGAAAAATCCTCTCAGATAAATGATGTACGGAAGATGGTGAGCGAAACAGTAAGGGCCGAAATGAAAGAAATGCTGACGCAGATGAGAACTTCTGTAAAAAGCGTATTAAATTGTGAATTAAAAGTAATAAGGGAGGAGATCATAGACATGAAAAACTCCATAAATTTTATAAACGGCCAATAAGAGGATTTCTTGAAAGAACACCGTGCAAATCTTACAGCTGTGAAGGATCTTAAATAAAATAATACTAAATTAGAGACGACTATAAACGCCCTTAACAGTAACACACGGGTAAATGAGATCGAACAGCGAATTAGATACAATAACTTGGAATTGCAATGTGTTCCTGAAAATAAAAACGAAAATCTGATCAAAATCGTGGAACAGTTGGGCAGAGTCATAGGGTTAGATATAACCACCGACAAAATTACGAATGTTACGAGAGTTGCTAAGGTAAATCGTCAAAGTACTCGACCGAGATCTATCATAGTACAATTTAATTCTCCGCTCACCAGGGACAGTGTTATGGCTACGGAGATAAAATATAATAAAAGCAACCCTAGAGATAAATTGAATACGTCACACATTGGAATCGGGCTAAGTGAAGAAAAACAACCCATTTATATCATAGAACATCTGTCATCTGGGAATGAAGCTCTACATGCCGCGGCGAGACTTAAAGCTAAAGAAAAAGGTTACAAATATGTTTGGGTTCGAAATGGTCGTATACTGATACGCACGGAATATGGACTTTCTTAGTAACTTAAGTTAAAATGTAAGGTTGTGGTCACGCCATGGTGTCATAATGCTTAAAAGGTGCGTCGATTAATATGTTTTACCAAAATGTTCGCGGACTTAGAACCAAAACCGTACAAATTTTTTTACCGTAACATAGTAGTTAATAATTATGACATTATTATTTTGACTGAAACCTGGTTAAATAGCTCAATCTCAAGTGGTGAGCTATTTGATATACATTATAACGTGTATCGAAGAGACAGACTGCAAAACTTAGTACTAAGAAGTCTGACGGTGGGGGCGTTCTTATTGCTGTCAAGAAAAATATAATTTCAAATAGAATTAGTCTATGGGAAAGCGATTGTAAAGATTTGTGGATAGTAGTAGATGTGCCCCACTTTAAGAACGTACGCCATATAAATTTTTGTTTATATATATATATATATATATATATATATATATATATATTTCACCTCCAGTAAATAAGAACATATTGGATATTTTTTAAATAATTGTAAACTCGTAGAGTTTGGGAGCAACACAATATATTAACATGCATAATTGGCGACTTTAATCTTAGCTGTATTACCTGGAATGTATCCTCAAACCCTGCTAACTGTAACTTTCCCCCAGCAGCACAGAGCTTATTGGATTTCATAACGGAAAATGGCTTGCGCCAATGTAACTCTATTCTTAATAATAGGCAAAAGATACTAGATCTTGTACTCGTAGACTTACCTGTATGTTCCGTTAGTTACTCATATAATCCAATCAGTAATATTGACCCAATGCATTGTCCCCTTGAAATAAACATACCTAATGTGAGACAAAATATACTTATGATTAATACTTCACACGAGCGATACAATTTTTATAAAACCGATTATAATTCTATAAATTGAAGGGAATCGACCGGTATACATTATTGGACCTGGACGATATAGATGAAATGGTTAGACTATTGTACGAGAGTATACAAATTGCTATCACAGATTATTTTCCCTTAAAAAAAGTTAAGAGTTATAGGTACCCTTCATGGATCAATTACAATGTTGCAAAAAGAATTAAAGAAAAGCACAAAATGTTAAATGCTAAAACGATTTAAAAAATATAATTATCCAATGGATGAAATAGAACTAAGAGTGCTTAGTGATCGTTGTAATAGAATTACGCGTGATGCCTACAAGAATTATAACGAAAACCTGGAAAAGCAAATTCAGAAGAATTCGAAAGCATTTTGGACGTTCCTAAAGAGTAAACGCAATAATTCTAACTCGTACGAGTACCTAGCTGCTATTAATAATGGAGTTAAAACTTCTACTAGCGGAGTTGAAATATGCAATATGTTCTCTAGTTGTTTTGCTTCCGTATATGATGACTCAAATAGTTCCTATCGTTTAGATCCGTCATCTCATTTACGAAAAATCCTCTATTTAGGCTTTAGTGAAAATCTAGCAGTTATAGAAATAAATCAGAATGAAATCTTCAAAAAGCTGAAGGGTCTCGATATTAGCAAATGTGCAGGACCAGAATATTTACCACCGGTATTTATAAAAAATAGCGCAACTAGCTTAACTTTGCTTTTATATCTTATCTTTAAAGCCTCGCTGTGTTCGGGTACTTTTCCAGCTTTATGGAAAAAAGCAAAAGTAGTTCCAATATTCAAGAGTGATGATGAGAAAGATATACTCAACTATAGGCCCATATCAATTCTCTCGGTTTTTTCAAAAGTGTTCGAATCTTTAGTTTGTCCAATAATTCAATTGCATTTCAAGGTACGTTTCGTTTCTGAGCATCAACATGGATTTTTGCCAGGTAGGTCTACCACCACTAATTTAGTTAGTTTCACTTCCTATTTATCAGAAGCTATTGACTCGCAGAAGCTGGTGGATATTATATATACGGATTTTAAAAAGGCATCTGACAAAGTTCCACACAAAATACTTATTGAAAAATTATCGTATTATGGGTTTTAAGGCCCGGTGCTAAAATGGCTTTCATTATACTTACACGACCGTTCTTTTTATGTAGTCGTTAATGGGTTTAGCTCTTCAACCAATCTGGCAACGTCAGGTATATCTCAGGGCTCGCTTCTTGGCCCAATTTTGTTTAATATATTTGTAAACTACATTGTTTCTTGTTTTGAAAACTCTACTACATACTTACATGCCGATGACGAGATATATATATAAGATAGATATACAAATAACGAGAACAATTTGTTCACCAATTGATTCGATTTTATTAAAGAAAGATCTAGATAAAATAAACAATTGGTGTAAATCTAATTGCATGAAACTCAACTGCAGTAAATGTCTTCATATTAAATTTACTAGATAAAATAATATTACCCCAACAACATATAAATTGTACGGTGTAAGACTATTATCTTAAGGAAGTTGAGCTCGTGAAAGACTTGGGTGTTATACTTGATAAAAAATTGACTTATCTTTACCACATAGAAAGTGTAATAAACAAAGCTTCTTAATTATTAGGTTTTATTATGCGACAAGGTCGAACTTTTAAAGAAGCTAAAACAAAAGTCTGTCTTTACAACAGCCTTGTCCGCAGTCACTTAGTAGTATAGCGAGTAGTGTAGCGTTGTATGGCGTCCACATTATTATTTTAACTGGAGGGTGTTCAGAAAAGATTCATGTGGAGATGCCACATCATACTCAGTGAAGATTAACAAAACGGTGGTGTCCTAAAAAAAAGGCTAAAATACTTTAATATCATGACTCTTGACCAAAGAAGAAATTTGTTAGATTTAATGTTTTTATACAAATTACTAAGTAATAAGTTAGACTGCCCCAGTTTACTAAGTAAAATTAATTTTCGAGTACCAAGATATCCGCGTACTGCTATAACTCCAGTCATGCCTCCACGCACCAGGACGGTCTTCGGCGCCAACTCCACAATCCCTCGTTTATGTAAAATATATAATAATTTCAGTTAGTTAATTGACATCAACATTAATTCGCCTAACACCTTTCGTAAATTAATTATCAGCAGCCTAGTCAGCCAGTCATCCTGAGTGTGATTTTTTTCTCATGTTAATTATTACGTATATTTTTTCTTTTAAATTCTAATAATATATATTTAGTTGGGCTAGATTGAATTTTGATTGAAAGACTAAATATTAGTTTGATTAAATCTCTTTTGTTGTTTAAATTGATAAGGTTTTACAGGCTTTTACCAAAATTACTATTGTGTTTTTTATGTCTGTTTCTGATTTTGTTTTCTTTTTCTGTTATTAACTTATTTTAGATTTATACACTAATACTAGCAAAAATAGCATGTAGTGTTTACCTTTAAATGATTTTACATACTCTGTGCAAGTAATATAGTAATTATACTTTAAGGAATGTATGTAACGTATGTATTGTAAAATCGCTGGTAGACCTAATAAATAAATAAATAAACAAACTCAATTGCTTTTACATCAATCACCGTAGCGGCAGCGTCAGCATTTTCGTTATAAAAGTATCCCAAATATATTCAGTGTATATCTTAGTATGCGTTTAATTAATAAAATAAAGAGCTTGAAGTTATTTTTGTCGTAATAAATACGCGCTGCACCTTTATTATGGCTGCATAGCATGAATGGGTTGGCCAGAATACTATAATTTAATATAAAAATAAGTTGAAAATATTCTTTATCCTTCGTGGTTCTTTGACGAATTTCTCTGTAGCCGTCCAGAGTCAGGTAATTGACGTAGTTTCATCCCCGTGCCTCGAAAACACTAAAAACCGGTTCTGTCGGATTGCCATCACATCGGTTTATGAGAGTAATGGAATAGAATGCACCTGTATTTGTGCAAACATTAGTGCACTTATAGAATACTATAATACACAATGGAATGGCTGTCAAACTTATTTTGTACGAGATTCGGCGTCGCCGGGAGCACACATACAAGCAATTACGTCAAATTGTCACTACTAGAAACCCGATTCGCTGTTTTGACGGACTGAGTAAATTTACACATTTTAGACTTTTGATTAATGTTCAAAATCATCATTAAAATCATTTTAAATTTTAATACATATTTATATGTAAATAGTATAGAATTTGGTATTTTCTAAATAATTTACATGCGAAATTTGGAAACGATTGTTCGTCAAAACACATATCGTGTTGACATTTATACGTGTGAATTGACATGTTAGTGACATTTTAGTGGCTACACGGGCTCCACCCACTCCCCCGTTCTATTATGTATGTATTATAGTATTCTATGAGTGCACTGTAAAGATATCCTGCACAGATGGCTCGTTTCCTTCGAGAACGGCAGTTGCGACCAAAGTTCAGACATTATTATTATATACGTACTTCAAGTTTACACCGATATTTTACTACAAAATGTAAGCCCGAATCCACGAGTAGAACATATATTTTGCTATTGATACCGGTATCCCCATACCTGCTATGTGCCTTACCGGCTTTGATCGGATTACATGGTTCCGAAATCTCAGCCTTTGAATTCAAATATTCCATTTTTGCAACGTGTGCCACTTTGTTGGTAAATGATTTTGTTACTTATGTTTCCTAATAAATAGGCTAATAAAGTACTTACTTCAAATTGATTAAAACTACTTTTACGGATTTTATCGCGTTTTATTTATTTTATTTTTAATACCCGACGTTTAAAATATAAGAAATCATTATACCTACTTCAAAATTTCATATTACAATATATTACCAGATATCGCTTTTGATTCCCAGCGATGACATCATCATCATCATCGTCAATACAGTTCTTCGCTAGTCCACTGCTGAATATAGGTCTCCCCCAAGTAATGCCACAAAACACGGTCCGGAGCCACCTGCATCCATCAACTTCCTGCATGTCTTACCTGGTCGTTACTCCATCTAAAGGGGTTCCCCTACACTACGCCTACCGGTACGAGGCTGCCACTCGAGAACCTTTATTCCCCAACGGTTGTCGGTTCTTTGAGATATATGGCCGGTCCATTGCCACTTCAGCTTACTAATCCGTTGAGCTATGTCCGTCACTCTGGTTCTACTGCAGATATCCTGATTTCTAAGTTTATCACGCAGAGAAATCCCGAATATAGCCCTTTCATCGTAGTCATACGGCCAGCAGTGACAACAAATCCATATTACGTGGAGGTTTCCCTTGTCCCAATTGACCATATTTGTACTAATTGTATGTGCTGAAATAAATAACACAACCTAAGGATCAGTTCTTAATGGCCTTATTGATGTAAATATTTCCGCCAATTATTTTCCAATGTCCTACGTCGACCCGCGTCTTTCATAAGATCAAAGGTGAGCGTTATAGATCGATTGGCATAGACGCCGCGCACCCCACTTTGAGTCCTCTGGCCAAGCTCGTTGTATCATAAATAAGAATAGCACTATGTATAGAACGATCGATTCATGTCTCTGTAGGCTGGTGCGTTGACCGATGAACATCGTCATAGTCAATTAATATGCAATCAATATGTAAATTTCTTCATTCCCGTGCACTAGACGTAACTCATTGATTATTATTCATAAGTAAGGCTGCTCCTGGAAAGTCACTTGCAATATCGTCATTTCCGTTTAAAATGCGGTCCTATTTAAATTTGTGAATATCGTGTAAATTCTGCTGATGTAGCAGAACCCTAAAATTTTTTATGAAAAACTATAAGTAAAACTTTATCGACTCATCTATTTTTCATTAATTAAGAATTAAAATGTAGATTAATCATCGTAAGAACTAAGATGAAATGCCTATATGCGGTAAAAACCAGTTCACGATAACAACAATACAAAATACAGTTCAAATGTTCCTTCAACAATTCAGCGCTAGAACTTTAGGAAAACCTGTTTATTCATTAGTCGATTAAACCAAATTAGTCACAGCTGCAGCATAACACTTGGTATATAAAATATTCCATAACTTCAGTATAAGTAAGACTTGGTAAGTCTTCCAGATTTTAGTTATCCACATCTCCTTATAATAGGATACTAATAATGTGAGTCGTGTGGTGGCGGATTGAGAGAACCCATCATCCCATTTTAGCCTTGGTTGTCATAAAAGGCGACTATATGAAGTGCCATAAATCTCTAATAGCTTCCGATAGATGGCGATATAATCAATCTGTGACACGTACGAGACTCGTATAACCATCGGCTAGAAAATCAAAGGTGTGAAATGTTATGTTGATCTGTTTATGACTTTGCTTTAGCATATGGTCTGACATAACTGGTTACCACGCTTACGCCGATCCCAGATGTGGAAGATCATGTACCTTCCTTATTGGACCTTCTGCTGACCTCTCATCCGGACGGATATCGGGTCTCCGTCGATGCCCCTCTTGGCTCCTCAGACCATTGTCTTATCAAGAGTACGGTGCCACTCACGCTCCCATCGCAGTTGCGAACTGCAGATTGCCACCCTGTTTGGCATTATAGGTTAGCCGATTGGGACGGTACGCGATCTTTTTTTTTGCATCCTACCCTTGGAGGCGGGTTTGCCTCTCGCCAGATTATCCCAGCGTTGTTGCTGATTCTGTCACTGATGTGGTGCTACAGGGAATGGAACTTTTTATTTCATCATCTCTTCTACCTATCGAAGGCAGAACCCAGCCATGCTTTGGTCGCTCTTGCAAAATCGCATTACGTCATAAGCAAGAGTGCTACCAAGCCTGGGCTCGCTCATCGACGTCTCGGAATGTAAATACTAGCGTTCCTAAAAAGAAATACAATGTTCTCTCGCCAAGGCTGTCCAAGGGAACTTGCCAGCCATCTCTTCCATCTCTGTACAGGGAGGATGACTCACTGGCCCATGCCACAAAGGACAAAGTCGATCTACTAGGCTCTCTATTTGCGTCCAACTCGACTCTTGATGACGGGGATACTTACACACCGCCGACCATCCCGCGGTGTGAGTGCTCCATGCAGGAAGTGCTGTTTACCCAACGCTAGGTGCACAGAGCACTCTTCTCCCTGGACGTCAACAATTTGATTGGGCATGATGGCGTCCCTCCTATTGGGCTTAGGATGTGTGCTCCGGCTTTAACGCATCATTTCTGATACTTGTACTCCCTACGGGTAGCCCCGAAATCATGAAAGACAGCCTTCGTGCACCCGATCCCTAATAAAGGTAACTGATCTGATCGGTCCAACTATGGTTCTACCGCCATCACCTCTTTGTTCTCAAAATTAATGGAATATATTTTTAACAGACAGATCAAGCGGTACCTTGTGGATCACAAGCTGATTAGTGACCGCCAGTACGAATTCCGTTGCGGTCGCTCAGTTGGTGATCTTCTGGGTTACCTAACTCATAAATGGGTGGAGGCAGTAGAGTCCAAGGATGCATCTTCAATTCTCCTGGTGTTGCAGTTGTTCATGGGCGGCGGTAATCACGTAGCATCAAGTGAGCTGTATGCTCTTTTGTCCATCTCCTATAAGAAAAGGTTGGTATAATCAAAGGTTCGTATGGCATTTATCAATACGTCTACCAATGACGTTGAAGGTTAATTTTTACTACAATAGGAGAAGCCCATGTCCAGCACAGGACTTTTCCGTTTTGATAATGAACAAAAAGATTAAATATATACGGCGGATAAAAGGTAAAAAAGGTAAAATTAAATAAACATGCAATACAAATAATATGAACATTTAAATAGACATAACTAACTAAACATTGGTCTAATGTAATTTCCAAATTTTACTTGTATTCATTGATTAAAACTAATTTTACGGATTTTATCGCGTTTTATTTATATTAATTTTAATACCCGACGTTTCGGGTGCTTTCCAGCACCCATGGTCACGGGGGACTGAGGTGACTGACGTCCCGATGTCAAAGTTAACCCGGAGTACCTTCAGCTTTTTTAATTATTGTCTTTGGTCCGATCTACGCTGAATGAACTAACTGTATTTTGAAGTCTTGCAGTGGTATGCTTGGGTTTAGTTTTAATTTTATTAATTATAGGATCCCAAGCAGGTGGTAGTACCCAGCCTCCTTCTCTATTGAAATTAGGATGTTTTTTTAATTTCAATAGCCTCACGTATCATCCTTGGTAGGAATCGATGTTCTTTCGCGAGGATTTGTGGTCTATCAAATCTGATGTAATGGTTGGGGCCTTCTAGAATATGATTGCAAACTGCAGACTTCCCGGAACGGTGATGCTTCACGTCAGCTATGTGTTCTTTTACGCGGGTTCTAATTGATCTCTTTATTTGCCCTATATATGAGAGACCACAATCACAATCAAGCTTGTACACTCCTGCATCTTGTAGAGGAATATGATACTTGACGGATGGTAAGAACTGACTAATCTTCTTCGGCGGCTTGTAGAATGTTCTAATAGCAGCTCACTTCAAGATGTAGCCAATCTTGTCTATGACACCTCTGACATATGGTAGTATAGCAGGCACACGCTCGACTGTGGCCGGCTTCACTCGGTCACTGTGACGGAGGCGCGGGACCCGAAGCTTGTTGTCGTGCAGAACCTGCTTGACGTGCTGAAGCTCGGCGGCCAGGTGTTTGCTGTCACAGATCCCTCGTGCTCTCTGAAACAAAGATTTGCCCACGGTAGCTAACTGTGAAGGATGATGGTGAGATTCACCATTTAGGTATCGGTTTGTATGGGTCTTTTTTCTATACACCGTATGACCTATGGTGTTGTTAGGATTTCGGATGACTAACACATCTAGGAAAGCTAAGGAATTATTTGCCTCTAACTCCATAGTAAATTGAATTTTATGGTTTATGGAATTAAGATGTTCTAAAAATGCAGTTACTTTGTCTGATGGTAAAATTGTGAAAGTATCGTCTACGTACCGCTTGTAGAACCTTGGGGTAACAGGTGCAGTAAGGAGGGCTTTCTCCTCAAAGTCTTCCATGAATATATCGGCGACAATGGGAGATACAGGTGAGCCCATCGCAACACCATCTACTTGCTTGTAAAACTCTTCCTTCCACAATAGATAGCCAGATGTAAGGCAATGTCTTAGTAGTACTGCATATTCTGGTGGCATGTTATTTTCATCTAGTTTCCTAGTTATAATTGAGATGCAGTCTTCAACAGGTAGGCATGTAAATAGAGACTGAACATCAAAACTGACCATGGTTTCATTGTCAGCAAGACGTAGGTCTTTTATCTCACTGACAAAATGGTATGAATCCTTAGTATGTGCTCTTGTGTGTCCTCTGAGTGGTGATAATATTTTGGCTAAGTGTTGAGCCAATCTGTACGTTGGCGAATCGATTTGACTCACTATTGGACGTAATGGAGCGTTAGGTTTGTGTATTTTTGGTAACCCATACAACTTGGGAGGTTTTGCATACGAAGTTATCATCGAATTGACGTCTAGATTCAATTTCTCGGAGTATTTCTTAATTAGATCGCTAGTTGTTTTAAGCGTATTAGTTGTAGGGTCTGTTTTTACAGTGGTATTCTGTAAAAGCGTATTCTTCCCCGGTCGAGCCGACCCATTTGTGCTACATCAATAATATAGCTGCAGCATGGCTCTATCACTTACATATATACATATCATAGTTCGAACTTTACAATAATAACAAGCTTTTGATAAAGCAATTTTTAAGACATTTAAACAATTGAATGCTTCATCATCATTCAAATCGTTATGATCACCTTTATATCCCTTCAAAAGTTACATGAGCTAAAGATAGGCATTCTTCAATAAATGCTGCAAATCACGGAATTGTGCCACCGGCATCTATCAATTTTCGTCGAACATTTTGTAGAAACTGTAAAATTTGTATTAAAAATAAATCAAGAGGACATGACCGATTTAGCTTGATTTCTCATCTACGTTCAGCTACAAAGCCTTTTTAAATAGTCTCTATAGATACAATTAGAGATTTTTGTGGTTCAAGATCGAAAAAATGTATCTTCATTTGTTAGTAAAACGTTTTATAAGATAAGCATTCATTTTAACCTAAAAAACTCAGAGTGCAAATTATTTTGCATAACAGATACGGAGGACATTGGTATGCTTCTTACTGACGAATACCCGGGAGTCAAGTCTAAAGAATTTATAAAGTTTGGTCTTCACAGCATTAAAAGCACCATTCTCAAACGGCCTCAATGAGAGACTGAATCAAACATTAGAGAACAAAATTAGATGTAAAATAAATGGGGTAGAAAAAAACAGCCTGGACTATAGTGGCTCATGAATGCTTAAATAAATATAATAACACGATTCATCAGTAACTAGTTTTACACCAAGTTGTCTTTTGTATGGTATCAAATCAAATAATGACTCGATCAGAGATAGAATATCTGCACTAAAAACACTTTAAAATCACATAACTACAACAAATCACTATTTGAAAAAATCGAAAATACTGTCTGTGGAAAATGGAAACAAGCTGAACAGTAAAAAATTTGACGAACTAAGAATTGGACCTTACGAGATTTTAAAAGAAAATTTTAAACTCATTATATAGAATTGAAATAGGTCACAAAAAAACTAAATCAAATCTTTTCCATAACACGAAAAGTATTCCAGTAAAAATTTGACGAAGAATAACCAAAGGATGAGTTAGTTAGGTGAAAACTTTGTTGTTGATCTTTTTTCTCCCCCGAGGGAGGAGATGTAAAGAAAATGTATTTCTTTAACTGTTATCTGTATAATTTATCTGTATCTGTAGAGATAGGATCTGTGAAAGAACAACGGTGGTACTGACTGTTGAGCAATGACAAGTTGAATGTGGAAAATTGTAATTTAATTTTATTAATAAAAACAGAATTGGTACAAAAGGAATCAACATACTAAAAAATAAACTTTAAATGTCGTTTCTTTGTTTACAGGCAGAAATTAAAGTTATTATTATAACTATGTAGTTTGGTAGCGGAACTTAGAATTAATATGTCGGAAATACAACAGGATAAGCCAATTCCATCTGAAAGTAACATAGCACAGCCTCTCAGCAATACCATCCTACTTGCCTGCACCAGAAGAATCACCACAATGGATAGAACAACGACTCTATCTTAGCACGCGTAGAATGACCTCACTCGTAAAATGATTCAAGCGAAATCTCTCGCGCTCTGCACCTACACTGAACTTTATAAAAATAAATTTATTTTTATTTTTATAAAGTTCAGTGTGTTTCTTGATAAAAAATAAAATTCTTTGTTTACAGAGCAACACAACATACTTTATTTTTGTTAATCCCATATATATATATATATATATATATATTATATATATATATATATATATATATATATATATATATATATAAGAACAACTCCACGAAGTAAGAAAAAATATAGGTTAATCATTTAAACTTTTATGCCGACTTTTGTTAAAACAGAGATTGTAAAAAATATATGATAATTAACAATCGGATAACTTTTTGAAAAATCGACATATTTTGTTTATCAAAAGGGGATTTATTAATTCAAGTATATCGATGACACCATAAATTTGTCAATACTTTTAACAAATATTTAATACCATATAAAATATTTTATGAGATATACCGTCATAAGTGGCGATGCGCTCATGCCGTAACGGTCCTATTTACGGCGTTAAATATAAATTATAACTAATTGAGATAGAATTTCGAGAATTGGGACTTCGAATCGAATGAGCTATCGCACATATTTTTGGAGCGGGAACTAGTATTAACACGTTTTTGAATTTTCATGGACTGTATTAGCCACTTACGATTGGGTGGACAATAAGTTCATTTATTCACTTCAATTCTATAAAAAAAAAACAACTACACCAGCACCTTGGCAATTGTAAAGAAGCCTCTGCGATAGACTGGTAATTGTAATTCCAACTAATTATATCAAAAGAAAATCCCATAAAGTGACTTTGGCTAGGTTCATTACCAACGCGAAGGTATTGCCTCTGCAGTCATTAAATATTTATAACAGATAGTTGAATCAAGTATTGTAGCTACCTATATATAAATTAAAATAATAATAAATAGGGCATAAGAACAAAACTAATTTAAAGTAAACTTAAGGTAAATAACAGAATTCTATTTTACAGGTATTTTATATTGAATAAAACTAAATTTACGGATTCTATCGCGTTTATTTAACTGATTTTACTTATTTTTAATTCCCGACGTTTCGGGTGCTTTACAGCAACCATGGTCACGGGGGGGGGGGGGGGACTGAGATGTTTGACGTCCCAATGTCATTGTTAGCCCGGCTACCTTCAGTTTATGAATATTAATTTTTTTGGTCCGATTTACACAAAACCAACTTACAGTATCTTAAAGTCTTGCAGTGGTATGCTTGGGTTTGGGTTTAATTTTGTTAATTATAGGATCCCAAGCAGATGGCAGCACCCAACCATCTTCTTTATTAAAATTAGTTACATAATGATTTCTTAAATTTACGCGAACACTACACATTTAATAAAACTAAATTTACGGATTCTATCGCGTTTATTTAACAGATTTGACTTATTTTTAACACACTCACATCTGGTTATCTATTGTGGAAGGACGAGTTCTACAAGCTAGTAGATGGTGTGGCGATGGGCTCACCTGTATCTCCCATAGTCGCCGACATATTTATGGAGGACTTCGAGGAGAAAACCCTTCTTACTGCTCCTGTAAATCCAAGATTCTACAAGCGGTACGTAGACGACACCTTCACAATTTTACCATCCGACAAAGTAACTGCATTTATAAACCACCTTAACTCTATAACTAAAATACAATTCACAATGGAGTTAGAGGCAAATAATTCTTTAGCTTTCCTAGATGTTTTAGTTATTCGAAATCCTGATAACACTATTGGTCACACTGTGTATAGAAAAAAGACCCATACCAACCGATATTTAAATGGTGAATCTCACCATCATCCTTCGCAGTTAGCTACCGTGGGTAAATCTTTATTTTAGAGAGCACAAGGGATCTGTGACAGAAAACATCTGGCCGCCGAACTGCAGCATGTCAAGCAAGTGTTACAAGACAACAAGCTTCGGATCCCGCGCCTACGTCACAGTGACCGAGTGAAGCCGGCCAAAGTCGAGCGTGTGCCTGCTGTACTACCATATGTCAGAGGAGTCACAGACAAGGTTGGCTACATCTTGAAGCGAGCTTCCATTAAAATATACTACTATTATACTATACTAAGATTAGTCAATTTTTACCATCCGTCAAGTGTAATATCCCTCTACAAGATGCAGGAGTGTACAAGTTAGATTGTGAATGTGGTCTCTCTTACATAGGTCAAACAAAAAGATCCATAAAAACCCACGTGAAAGAACATATAGCTGACGTGAAGCACCGACGCTCCGGGAAGTCTGCAGTCTGTGAACATGTTAAAGATCGTCCCCACCATTACATCAGATTTGATAAACCACAAATCCTCGCAAAAGAACACCGATTCCTACCAAGGATGATACGCAAGGCTATTGAAATTAAAAAACATCCTAATTTTAATAGAGAAGATGGTTGGGTGCTGCCATCTGCTTGGGATCCTATAATTAACAAAATTAAACCCAAACCCAAGCATACCACTGCAAGACTTCAAGATACTGTAAGTTGGTTTTGCGTAAATCGGACCAAAAATTTATATTCAAAAACTGAAGGTAGCCGGACTAACAATGACATTGGGACGTCAAACATCTCAGTCCCCCCCCCCCCCGTGACCATGGTTGCTGTAAAGCATCCGTAAATTTAGTTTTATTCAATGTGTAGTGTTCGCGTAAATTTAAGAAATCATTAGGTATTTTATATTTAAAAGCAAGCCCATCAAAAGCTCACGATTCATGGGATTCATGAAAATAAGCCTCCTCAAAGAAAGCTCCCAATGTATATTTGGCATAGTAGCCACGATTGGCTAGCGGGTTCGCAACCGCAGTTTTATCTTTTATTTGTTTTTAAGAAGACGCGTTACTAACAGGATTAACGATTTGGTAGCGTATACAGTAGTGCACATATTATGGTTGTAACGCTGCGGGGTAGCGAGTTCGTATCCTACACGAAGCAAGTGTTTGTATAGTCTACTGTTCCAGGTCTGTATGTTTGTTATTGTGCAATATTTGATAGGTATCTGAAACGCCCCCACGATGAAGGAGAAAATTCTATTAAAGGCACTGTTTTGAATAACTAACTAGTTATACTACGAGTACTAATTATATTTAATTATTATAAAGTATACGGAATTGAGTCTGCCCCAGTAAAGGCTTGCCCATTGCGACTAAATACCTACGCTCCCGGTAATATTAATTTGTAATGAACATGAGGAATAACAAAATAAATAAAATAAAAAGTTAGGTGCCAGTGATATATGCCATAGTTTCCACGCTTGGTAAGTGGGTTATGGCAACCACAGTTTTTTTTTAAATTATTACTCGTTATTGGGAAGACGTCGCTCTCCATCTCTTGATTCGTTTCCCACTGTTGCCTCTTCATTCTATAAACTTCGTCACGATACCCATGGGATGACATATACGTATGGGATAGTCTTCAACCGTAACTACTTGGTAAAATTTAATGGTACCTATTTAGTAAGTAGAACGGAATAATATAACATTTTTCTTAACAAAAACAATTATGATATCCTTGTAATTCTGATGGAAATTGCTATAAGGCAAAATCTACAATTTCAATCGTTGCTATGGAAAGACAGAATTTAAAAAAAAATGCGAGTGTTCTTCTGTTTAATAGGATTTAAATTATCTCGCTGCTTACTAAAGTTTCTCTTATTGCGATTCATTGCTTATTTAGGACTGAATTTATTTTCATTTAATAAAATGGACGCTACATAAAGACACAAAAGATTTTTTACATTTCAATAAATAGAATGCTTTTATTAACGTTTCGAAAAAGAAATGTACTTAATTTGAGCATTAGAATTCTTTTTCCCATTAATATTCTCCTCATGTTCAGTCATGTTTATTAATTTGCAAAATTTTATGCCGGTAAGTCTTTGGAACTGTGAAATCGCCGTGAATGACGTCTAAATATTAAAAGCTGTATTAGGTATATAAAATATTCTCTATGCTCCTTCCACTTGACGCATCCAGCGCAGAGCGGCTCGAATCGTTGACGACCGAGTGATCGATTCACTGGCACTGCGAAGAGATGTTGCATCTCTTTACATTTTCTTTCGCATATACCATGGAGAGTGCTCTGAGAAATTGTTCGGATTAATCCCAGCCGCCAAATTTCGTGAACGCACTACGCGGCAAACGTCCCGATACCATCCACACCATCTGGATGCTTGGCGGTCCACCACTGTAGGTTTCAAGAGGAGTTTTCTTCCGCGTACAACCTCTCTGTGGAATAGTTTATCAACAGCGATTATTCCGGACCGATACGACCTGGGGACCTTCAAGAAAAGAGCGTACTGCTTTCTAAAGGGCCGGCAACGCACCTGCAATTCCCCTGGTGTTGCGGTTGATCATGGGCGGCGGTAGTCACTTAACATCAGGTGAGCCGCATGCTCGTTTGCCCCCTCTTCTATAGAATAAAATATATAATTTGATTTATAATATTGGTACAAATAATGTTCCAGATTTATGAATATATTTCGTGTATAACAGTACTTTACATTTTCAGTTTCTTTTTTAATTAATCAGTAAGTATTTTATGATTATAAATTTAATATATCAATTGAAAGATGTAATTGTTTAGTTTGATGTATGTTCATCTTGTCAGAGTTATATGATTGCTTAGGCCATCTGATGTTATCAGACACATTTTCAGAAATAAAACAAATGATTCTTATAAGTAATGGAGTTAGACCGTCCTTGCTTTGATGTACGAGGATTTCGTATGATTTTTAAATACTAGACCTTGTGGTAAACATACGAAACTCTGGAAGAATATACTGCCATTTCGTTTACATCAGACTCTAAAATATTTACGCTTTTTGTTCAATTACGGGCAGCTGTCCAATCGTCAATCCGTTCATCACACCTGAATATCAAGGCCTAACCTCTTTACAACGGGGAGTATCTTCCCGTATCTCCGCATCTTACGTCATCTCCCAGTTTCCAAGTCCAGTAGTTTTGAATCCATATCGGTTCGTTAGAATCAAACTCCCTGATGAGAATTTATCAACTTTTATAATTATAGTAACAAACGAGCTGGCAGTCCACTTCGAGGTAATTTGCAGCTACCGCAGGCCATAGATATCTGCATGTAAAGTGGTAACCACCTAATTAGATTTCTAGGTAGGAAAGAAGTCTTACTAGTGATGAATTAAACTTAAGATTTTCAATAAACATTATTAGAAGTACTAATTTGCCTCACAGTGGTCGTTAAATAAAAAGGAATTACTGTAGCTAAAACTTTTTTTTAAAGAATAAGAGTGACAAACGAGTACACAGTCCATTTGAGGGTAAGTGGACGCTGCGTCCGTAGACATCTATGTCCATTCTTGATTAAAAATTAAAATGCAGATGCGCCGTTACCTTTGAAGTTAAAGATTGAAGGCCTCGTTTCCAGTAAAAAGGGCCTCCGATTCTTTTCACTCACCATACAAAACATATCAGCGTTAAGCTGCTATTTGAAGCTGGTATTCTGTGAGAGCGTGGTCCTACCCCAGTTAAGCCGTTCTACATCCATGACATAGCTACAGCATGTCTTCTACGTCCGTTCTTACTTTGAATACCTATAGATTATATTTAATTCAAAAAAAATCAATTTTTTTTTCAGACAACTAGAAAAACAATTGAAGATGATCGACCGATGGAAAAATATATTTGGAAGTTCCACTATAAAATTTTATTGTAATACTAATAAGACGATGGTGATGCCCGTGTTATGCTTAGCTTATCTATAGTTCCTTGTTGATTCCATTGGTTTAATTAATTATCTTGTGCCTCCATCATACTTTAACGCCACAACTTATTACCGATTATACTTCTGTCAAGGAAAGATAATACGTTTTAGTACAATAAAAATCCAAACTTTTCAATACCCGGGACAGTATTTTAGACATTTTTTTTCTTTAACCTTTTGATAAATAATAATACATAGCATCACGTCTATAATCTACCAGAGAGTAGGCAGAGATCAAAGAGCTATGAAGCAGTGAAATAGGACCACGTTTAGCCAAAAATATGACTTATGATAAAATGTTGTATTTAGCCACCTATATTAATTAATCAACTTTTACGACATGCCAGTCATGTGAAACAGTTGGCACATTTTCTTTTTTTTTTGTAATAAGTTCCACATAAATAACGAACCTTAAAGTCCTAGATATACATACATATAACATATCACTATTAATAAAATGATCTAGTATATTTATTCGTAACAGTATAATCTTTAAAGAAAAAATTATTTAATATGGAAAAATATGTATAAGTTACGATATTTTAAGAAATGTACATAAAGATTTCAAAGCAGATAACAGGAAATAAAAGGTACCAATCAGTGGCAGGGACGTCTCTCAAAATATTCATAGACTTCGTTGAAGTATCTTTCCGTCAGTTTTCTTTTCAATTTCTAACTGTCTCTCTTTCGAGATTTGCGAAACAACTACGGAGGTAAAATATTGGCAGTGTAAGATGGACGTATTTTCAAAGAAAAATTTTTTCTTATTTTTTATATTGTTTAGTAAAAACATTGTCCTACATTAATCGGGGATAAATGTAGATGTCTGTGGGCCGCTATATCCATTTACCTACTGTCGGGTGGACTGTGTGCGTCTTTGTTACCCTTATTCTATAATATAAAGGCTTTTTAATTTTACGTGTATACCATTAAGGATCCTTTCACCTATTATTGTCATGTTAATTAAGAAATCATAAAAACACATCAATTCATCATTAATCAAAAGAAAGCGTATAATAATAATAATAATAATAATAATCTTTATTTCAGACAAGAGTCCATAAATAGGTTAGTAACATAACATTATTATAGTATCGTTGATTAGTTAAATTGCTTAAAAATCTAAGAAAAGAAAAAAAAATCATACATTTTAACAACAATATCAATAATTACTAAAACTTACTTATTTTAAAAAAAATACATTTTATTATAATTACTTAAATTTACATTTTAATTCTTATGCATGTGAATGCGGATCCAGTGTCTTAAAAGCGCAGAGTCCCACCTATCGGCTAAGGCGGTTAAGATGCTATTAGAAGAGTCTCTAATACGAAAAAGAAGCGAGGCGCATCTCTTTCGCACTATAGCGTAAAAGTCATCGATACGTGCCTCCGCGAACATAGTAGATGCACTACAGTGACGAGCTAGTCCCATCAAAATCCTAAACGCATTGTTATATTGCACGCGCAGTGCACTATACGTCCGCTGCGTGTAACCAACCCACATGCTACACGTATAAAAAGTTTGACAGAATGCTTTGAAAAGCATTATTTTAACCTGTCTAGAGGACTTGGCGAATCTGCGAGTCAGCATGTTGCAACGTACTCCTGCCTCTCGTCTCTCTCATATCACGTCATCGCTCATGTTTTCAGTGAGCCAGTGCCCCAGGTACTTAAACTGAGGTACTCTTTTTATAACTGACCCACACAAAATTACAGGCGGTAAGTTAGCTCCTCTCTTAGCGTCTGCCCCAAAAATCATTAGCTCACTCTTTTTTGTGTTGTATATAAGCCCATGAGTACTAGCATATGATTCACAAATTTTCACTAATTTTCTCAGTGCTCTGGTCGATGGGCTCAACAACACCATATCGTCCGCGTAACTTATGTTATTTATATTGACTCCGTCTATTGAACACCCAATACCAGTGCTGTTGAGCTCAGCGATCAACCCATTAATATATAAATTAAATAAGGTAGGAGAGCTTAATCCGCCCTGCCTTACCCCACACTCTAATCCGTATTCATCTGACATACCTGTGCCCCATCTAACGTAATTCGTTTGATGTGAGTACCAAAATTGGAACATAGTGATAATCTCTTCAGGTATGTCAGTCTCTTCTCGCAGCTTTCGCCATAATACCCTATAAGACACTAAATCGAATGCTTTGGATAAATCCAAGAAGCATGCATACACAGGGGTTCTTCTGGTCGTGTAGTACTTGACCGTCTGCTTGAGACAGTAAATTGCACTCTCTGTTGATAGTTTTTGTCGAAAACCAAATTGTGCATCATGCAAGGAGATATGTTTCTGCAGATATTTATCAAGCAGACTGTCAAGCACTTTCGCGATTACGGTAGCTAGTGATATCGGCCTGTAATTAGACACGTCTGCCGCGTCCCCCGTTTTATTTTTTATAATCGGTACCACCAAAGTCTTCATAAGGTTTGCTGGCAAATTCATATGCGATAAACAAAGATTAAAAAACAATGCAAGCACTCTTGGTAAATGAATACCTGCATATATCAAATGCTCAATACTGAGCCTGTCATGTCCCGGAGATTTTCCACGCTTCATATTTTTAATAATAGCATCTATTTGATTTACTGTGATTCTTACACTGATCGCCGATTGCTGACATTGCCCATCTATCGATTGCGTTGAGGGGCCTAGGGGAGATACAACTTTAAAATAATTTTTGAAAAGATTTGCTATCTCACTCGCTCCGCTAACACCTGAGACACTAGCAGGGAGGCTCGAGCGACGATTTAAACTACTAGTATGCTTCCAGAATTCTTTAAAATTTCCTTTAGCATGACATGATGCCATTTTATCCATTTTAATTTGCTCTAAATTATCTTGACACCATTGATAAAAGTAAAAAAAAAACACTATACCAGAAATTAAGGAACATCTGCAAGCCAGTAGTGTAAATTGAAGAAATCCTTAAGATATTTTCACTTCAATTTACGACTCTTCACGTGTTTTGTTTTCAAGTTAGGTAAGTACTTACAAGAGCAAAGAGATTAAATCAAGGAAGACATAGACAAACAACTTCGAATACCCTCTATAGAGATACTCAGCACGTTCTGTTCATTTTTATAGTTTGTATTCGCATTTTATTTATACTAGCTGTGCCCGCGACTACATTCGCGTGAAATCAGTACTTTTTCTATTCTAAGTGATAATGATTTATTTGTAAATTAAACTGTCGCGAAGACTTATACAGACACTAATCTGATTAAAAAACATTTAGTTATTCGGTCAATCAGACAAAACTAACGAACGAACAAATAAGTGACCCACAAACGAACAAGAAAATGAAATGAAAAGAAAGATGAACCGATTTTAATGAAAACTAAACGTAAAACGAAGATACGCTCCACAATTTCCTTAACGATTTTAATATAAATTAGTAGTTTGTACATGATACGTTAACAAGCCAACAGACAGACAAACAGACAATTCTAAAAATTTTAGAAATATATTCAATTACTTATTTTTAGTACCTCTCAATTAATTTTGTTACAAAATTATAAAATTTATGGACATCTGCAATTTACATGTTTATTAAATGTATAGAATATAGATAGATATAAATTAAAACTATTTAAGATTCATGGGTTACTATAAAATATTATACCGAGATATTATATATATATGATTATATTAAGAAATAGCTTCAGAGATTTTAACCGCTTCAATATCACCTATGAATATTTTAAAAGAAGTATACGGCACTGATTGGTAGCTTAGTGATTTTAAATTAAGTAACATATACTGAGTACTTTTTCTTGTTTTTTTTTGTTTAGATCTATCTCTATTCGAAAATGATGCAACGTGTAATAATTATTTTAAATTTATATTCTTGATGTAACTTGAAGGATGTAACAAATATTTCACCAAATACAAACCTTGCCAGCACTTGGCCCTTGCACTCTTGCACACTCATTACACGCTTAAAAGACAACAGAGATGCACGCTGAATTGCCTTAACCCAATCAATTTAGATCAACAGAGTCTAACATTTTGCAAATGCAAATTTTTTTTAATTATTACGTACTTAATTGTATTCTTCGAGAGACCATTATATATATATATATATATATATATATATATATATATATATATAAAAAAAAAAAGTAAATATTCTGAGTGTGCAAGAGGGCCAAGTGCTGGCAAGGTTTGTATTTGGTGAAATATTTGTTACATCCTTCAAGTTAGATCAAGAATATAATTTAAAATAATTATTACACGTTGCATCATTTTCGAATAGAGATAGATCTAAACAAAGAAACACAAGAAAAAGTTCTCAGAATATGTTACTTAATTTAAAATCACTAAGCTACCAATCAGTGCCGTATACTTCTTTTAAAATATTCGTAGGCTATATTGAAGCGGTTAAAATCTCTGAAGCAATTTCACACAAAGTAAATTTCACTCAGTTTTCTTTTCAATTTCAAACTCTCTCGCATTCAAGACTCACACAAACTCAAAGGCGGAAGTAAGACGAAAGAAAGCTAAATATGGATAATACTCTTAAATGTTATTGTTTTCGTTTTGTTTTGACCAATATTTTTTTTTCTATTTTAATAATTAAACGATTTAAAACGTAATTATTTGTTCTACTACTGTTTCGGCCAAGCACCATAAGAAGAATTAATATGAATTTTTGTGCCTTGTCACAAGATTAGGCTACAAATCCTTTAAAAAGCTACAAAATGGGTGTAAATAAAAGTATGTTATTTAATAACCCCTTTAATTTCGATCAGAACATCAGCATGTCTAGTAAATTACATATTGATTACACATTAAATAGATTGTATACCTTTGGAATATATGTTTTAAATTTCGTTTATTTTACGATTTAACAGAAAATATCTACATTGTTTATAACTTCTCCTTTGGCTTTCGGTTTTTAGAGTTATACTATATAGATATAATAAAATATACTTGATTATATTTATAGTAATATTACTGAAATATTACTAGTAATATATCATTAATATATATCAATAGAAGTGTAGGGTTATTTTAATCGTAGTCGTCCTATCCACATATTTCGAAAATAATAGTTGCGATGTTACATCTATAGTAGTGTTCGAAGGGAAGCTTTTTCTTTAAAAATAAAAATAGAACCAGCTCTTTAATAGAATATAAATTGTCTCCCTGTGTAAAGATGCTCTTTAAAAACTGCTCTTTGTGATGGAAAGATGTTGTTTATCTTCTATTAAGGTGATCTATACCGAGAAAAGCACAAGAAAATGTATTATATTGCTTTGAAAACGGAATAGACGCTTTAACGAACAGAATATATTGAATGAATTCAGTTCTTGAGCTTTTCATTCATCGACATTCGTTTTATTTTTTCTAGAAACATTTAATTTCAAAGCAATGAAACTGTGGATATTTCGATAATATTCTTGTATATTTAATGAACGATTAGTAATGATTTGAAACGTTTTAATACAGTGTTTCATTTGCTAATGAATACACCCGGCCGTTTTCAATTACGCCGATAAAACCTAGTGTAATCGAAAGCTTCCACTATCAGATCGTTACAGATGGTATGTTACAAGTAAGCTGCAACGTATGTAAATACCAACCAGAATTTGTACAAAAAATTGGTATGATTCCATCATTGCACTTTTCCCACAAGTAAATTATATTTATATATCGTTTTTACGTATAAGAAAGTAGAGAAATAACTAGTTTCTATGTCGTGGAAATTATTTATATTAGAGCTGTAGTAGTTAAAGTATTAAGAGCTGGACGTTAATTTTACGTGGTATGGCTATGATGCAGCTGGCTATATTATGGTTGTAGCACGAACAGACCACGTTCAACAGAATATCGACACGAAATAGCAGCTTAATACTGCTACGTATTTTGTATTGTGAGTGGACAGAAACGGAGACCTTTTAACTGGAAACGAAGCATTCTATTTTAGTCTTTATGGATGGCATCTACTATTTGACTTTTATTTCAACATAAATATCGAAGGTAGATATAGATGTCTAGATTGTGTGATTTTGAACTGTGTGACTTTGGACTTTGTGCTCGTTTGTCACCTTTGTTCTACTACAATTATCATATTATGATACTGTAGAGCGTGTTGACGGGCTTAGTTTCGCTTCGGCTTTTTTCTTCCTTTAAGTTTGTAAAACGATACGAGAAAAATTACTAATATGGTTGTCGAAAACACGTTTCTCCTAAAATAAATATGCTTTCCATTAGAGTTTGCTAAAAAATGTATTTACTATCCTTCTAAATAGAGATGAGATTTGGCCTAAACATTTTTAAACATAATAGTGAGTGGCTTGTATGATCGTCTTTTTCTCTATTTAATTTCTGCATTTTCACTACTACGATTAACGAATGTTTTTAAATATTATCTAAAAAATATTAAGTTATAATCTATACGTGGTAGAAACACGCTGCCGCTTTATTATGTCTGTAGCACGAATGAGTCAGTTCTACCGGGGAAGGAGCACGCTCTTACGTAAAATAGCAGCTTAAGACGACACAACGAAAAAGTGGCTCCAGGCTATCGCCGTACTGATCCGAGTGAATACATAATTTCTATATACACTTGAAAAATCGCCGTCATAAAGTCTTAAATTGCGCCCGCGACGATTAAAAGCGCTTAGAAATTGTCAGAATCTTAATTTTTTTTTAAATTATTGATTTAAGTAATCAAAATAATGAGCAAGTATAATATGAATATTAATATTATGAATATATTTGAGTGATTCCCAAACATATAAATGAAGTAATTTAGTTGTAATTTCAACTATAGTGATTTTTAGAAGTGTTTTCGCAAATAATTATAATCGAGTCAAAGTTATACAATCGTGTTTTTGAACAAATTCAAGATAAAGAGACATGAATTTACCTATATCAAAATTCCACTTTCGTTAGTGGTGTCAAAGTCCTATACTATTCAATGAAAGGAGGTACTTTTTTTCGCGGTGTCGCCTTAATCCTTTTTAAAACTTCGAATTCGGATAAGTTATTCAAGTGCAGTAAGTTCGCGGAGATAACAGTGTCACGTTATAGGAGTCTATGTTATTCTATTACTTAAAAATATACGTAGTAAATAAGGGTTATAAAATAACTAAAATAACATTAAAGTGAACATTGTTTATATATATATATATATATATGTGTACATATATATATATATATATATATATATTATATATATATATATATATATGTATAATTGATATGGACGGTACTGAAACATTTTAAGAGTTATGAATTTACCTTCATAAGTATATAAACATCTGAATATTTTAATAAGATGATGAATTTCAAATAAATTCTCCGAGACACGCTTAACATAGGAATAAAATTAAAAATCCGCATAATGAACAACTTAAGTTGCCATCATTACATCATTACAGCCCTTCACAAGACCACTGCTGAACATAGGCCTCCCCCAAGTAACGCCACAAAGCACGGTCCTGAGCCACCTGCATCCATCGAATTCCTGCATGTCTTACCAGGTTGTCACTTCATCTAGTGGGGTATTGCCCTACACTACGCCCACCGGTACGAGGCTGCCACTCGAGAACCTTTCTTTCCCCATCGGTTATCGGTTCTTCGAGCTATATGGCCGGCTCATTGCCACTTCAGCTTACTAATCCGTTGGGCTATGTCGATCACTCTGGTTTTACTGCGGATATCCTCATTTCTGAGTCTATCACGCAGAGAAACTCCGAGCATAGCCCTCTACATAGCTCGCTGAGGGACCTTAAGCGTCCCCATATGGCCAGCAGTGAAGGACCACGTCTCAGATCCGTAAGACATCATTGGCAACACGCACTGGTTATACACTTTAGTTTTCAGAGATTGAGGTATACCTGACGAGAAGATTTGTCGTAATTTCCCGAACGCTGCCCAGTCGAGTTGAATCTGTCGATTGACCTCTCGGTCGAAGTTGAACTTACCTAGTCGGACTATTTGTCCCAGGTAAACGTACTCGTCAACAACTTCGAGCATAGTGCTCCCAATAACTACCGGCATAGGTGTGACATGGACATTAAACATGATCTTTGTTTTGTTCATGTTCATCTTAAGACCTATCCGTTGGGAGACACCATTGAGGTCATTGAGCATAGTGCTAAGGTCCTCCAGCGATTCTGCCATAAGGACTATATCGTCGGCAAATCGAAGTTGAGTGATGTACTCGCCATTGATGTTAATACCGTATCCTTTCCAGTCCAGTAGCTTGAAAACGTCTTCCAACGCAGCGGTGAAGAAGAAGAAGAGAGAGGAGAGCGAGAGAGATAGAAGAAGAGAGAGGTGAAGAAGGGGATATAACATCACCCTGTCTTACATCTCTCTGCAGTTGGATAGGTTTCGAACTTGATACCGCTGAAGGGACTGTAGCACCGTACAACTTTCGACGGAATCAAAGGCTTTCTCATAGTCCACATATGCCAGGCAAAGTGGCAGATTGTACTCTTCGGTCTTCTTTACAATCTGCCGCAGGGTATGTATGTGGTCTATGGTACTGAAGCCTTTTCGGAAACCGGCTTGTTCGGGAGGCTGGAAGTCGTCGAGTCTGCGTGCGAGACGATTCGTAATGACTCTCGAAAATAGCATGTAGACGCGCCTCAGAAGGGAAATCGGTCTGTAGTTCTTCAAGAGAGCGTTGTCGCCTTTCTTAAAGAACAAGACCACCGCGCTTCTGCTCCACGCCTCCGGAGTAGTGCCACCATGGAGGAAGGAATTGAAGAGCTTCTGAAGGACTTCAATTACCGGTGTTCCACCCGCTTTCAGAAGCTCCGCTGTAATTCCATCCTCGCCTGGGGCCCTGCCATTTTTAAGGTGGTGGAGAGCCATTCTAATCTCGCTAAGACTGACGTCCGGGATATCATCGGAATAGTGTCGGATAAGACTTGCTCTTGGATTGTTACTCACACTTGCGTGTGGCTCCAACAATGATGTGTATAGCTGCCCATAGAACCTCTCAATCTCACTCAGAATCTCAGGTGTCTCAGAAACGATGTTGCCACACTCAGTCTTCATCCTTGACAGTTGGCTCTTTCTGGCAGACAGATCTCTGGCAAAGACTTTGGAGCCCTGGTTCCGCTCGATCGCTTCTTTAATACGAGCAGTATTAAAGTTGCGTAAGTCTCGCCGCATGCATTTGGAGATCTGTCTGTTCAGTTGCCTGTATGCTGTCAAATCTGTTGACGATTGCAGCCTCATCTCCCGTCTAACAGCCATGAGATTAAGAGTGTGATCAGATAGTTTTTGTGTTCTCCTGCGGCGGCTCTTACAGAACATAGCTCCGACCGCATGGACAGTTTCCACGAACTTGTCATTCATATCGACCACTACATTGTAATCTTCTAGGCACTGAAAGCGGTTAATTAACTCGATCTGAAAGGTTTCGGGATTCTGGATTAGAGCACGAGGGGGACGGAGCGTTGACCTCATTAGACGAGACCTCTCCAACTTAACGTTTAGGTTCAGTGTGCCTCTAACCATTCGATGATCGCTGCCAGCTTTCACCCTTGCGATCACTGAGACATTACTGAACAGTTGGCGTCTGGTCGTCATAATGAAGTCAATCTCATTTTTTGTCGAACCGTTGGGGCTCGACCAGGTCCACTTTCTGTGGGGCCGTTTCTGGAAGAAAGAGTTCATCATAAAGAGTCCCTCTTTCTCCATAAAGTCGGCCAGCTGCTGGCCCCTTTGGTTCCGTTGGCCTACTTCAAATTTCCCTATCTTCAGCTCACCGCTTTCTCTTGTGCCTAGTTTTGCGTTGAAGTCTCCTATCTACACCGTGTAGTGGGTTTTGGAGGAATGCATGGCTCTGGAAATATCCTCATACATTTCCTCCAGCTCCTCTTCGGGATGTGCCGAGGTTGGTGCGTAAACCTGTATGACCTTTAGCGAATACCGTTTGGTGATTCTGAGTATCAGGTACGTGACCCTCGTTGACACACTCCCAATCTTTATAACGTTGTTGACGAGAGACTTGTGGACGATAAATCCGAAACCTCCTTGGGACAGATGGTCGTCCTCCCGGTGATAGAACAAGTTGCCGGACTCGAGGATTGCCGTGTCCTCCCCCTCTCTTCGGACCTCAGATAATCCAATAATATGTCAGTGCAACTTGTCTACCTCTTCTTCCAGCTCCAGTATCTTCTCGTCAGTCCTCAGGGTACGTGCGTTATATGTTGCCAGGTCGAGTCGTTGTAGGTGGCAACCGAACCTCCGCTGGAGATTCTTAGCACCCCCTGCCCCGCCGTTACCATGGTCGCCACCGTAGCTAGGAATAGCGGGGCCGCCGGGGACTGGCGGCCGTCTGTTTGCGTCGTTATTCATGGGGGGATATTTGCCATAGTTGCCAGCAAATATTAAATTAACCGCAGACCCTCATGAAGTAGTTAATATTCTTTCGGAACAATTTCGTGTTATTCATAGTGTATCAATAAGTAATTCGGGGGAAGCCCATATGATTTTGCAGGATAGCATAGTTAGAATAGATGATAAATTAAATTTAGGTTGGTAACACCGACTGAAGTAAGCAAAATAGTGAGAAGTATGGAACGGAAGAAATCATGTGAGAATGATGATAATACAATTACAGTAATAAAGATAATACCGATCCATAAAAAGGGTCCTAAACAGACCCTAAGAATTACAGATCGATATCACTACTAAGCGTATTGTCAATTTTTTTTTGAAAAACTAATTAAAATACGTCTTATCTCTCACTTAAATATTTAAAAGTATTTGAACGTTGGACAATACGGTTATCAGAATAAAGTTGGAATCAAAGATGCGATTGATGTTCTGATTGTCATTATTAATCTAAATGATAGGAAAAAAGTAAAAGGACTTTACCTTGATATAATTTTCACCTTAAAATTGGTTTATCATGAAATACTACTAAAACTTGAGCATTATGGCATCAGAGAAGCAAGATGTTGCAACTCATGACATAAGACTTAAGTAATAGAAGTCAGTATATAGAGTTAAGGTACACTGATAAGGGTCGGGAGAAGATATGCACTGTCTCTCAGTCTCTTTTGCACTAGAGGGTTCCCACAGGCACCCATTCTGAGTCCACTGTTCTTCATTGTCCTTATTAACGATATGATAAATTACATTCAAACTATTTTACATGATGTGAAAGTGATAGTTTTCATCGATGATGCATGTTCTATGTGCCAAAAATATTGAAAAACTCGAAATGAAAGCTAATCTAGCGTTGAAATTACTTACTAAGTGGGTCATCATTAACAATCTTCTTATAAACGAGAGCAAAACTGAAGTGATGCTATTTAAGTCCACAAGTAGTATTATATTTTTTATTATTAATTTCTAGGTGTATTTATAAATTCACTTATAAATTGGGGGGCTAAGCTAGCTTCCATAGAAGCTACTTTTAATTCGGTATCCTACGCATTTTGAAGCATACGGGATGAGCTAAATACGGAACAACTAAAAACTGAACACTTTGCATTCGTTGAAAGTAAGTTGCGCTACAGTATCAAGCTCTGGGGAAATAGCTATGAATATAATATCCATAAAGCGTTTGATGCACAGAAGCGGGCAATACAGACTACTGTATGTACACCGCAAGGGATATCACGCAGGGAGCACTTTATTAAATTACAGATACTATCGGTGCCATGCATCTATATCATGGTCGTGTTTAGTGATCTGAGGAAAAAGTTTGAGGCATGCGAATCTGAAATTTAAAATGAAGCTCATTTAAATACCAGACGCAATGAACTAAATAGCGTATTTACATCAAAGCTAATACTTTATAATACATAATTGTTCAATGGGCTGCCCATTGCATTTAAAATTGAAAAAAATTTATACAATTTTTTTTTATTATTCACAAAATCCACAGCTTGTAACAATCTATTTACACACAAATCTTATAAAATAGTTCTTGAAGCCAATTACAGATTTACAATATACTTATTAAGCTAAAAGAACGTCACAGAGTATTCACCATCTTACTTAAAAATAGATGTAAAGACTAACAAAAAAACTGCTGATGCAAAAATGTTATTACTGTATCTAAGACTACTTAATTGACAAGGAACTATGATAGTACAATTGCCATTTTTTTTTGTTAGATACTATGTAAAAATGACTTCTGAAATTTTTGACCTCCCCTTTTTGTTTATATGCGTATTTTTGACATTTATTACACTTATTAACTTTTAAAAATCTGTGGTATGGCACTAAAATGGTCATTGGGTCACTTTTTAATTTTATTTAAGTTTATTATTATCTTTTTCATTTTCACGACACAATATATTTTGTTCAAGTGAGATATAAAATAAAAAAATCTGCTGTAATTCGTATGGTGTGTGTAGAGATCCGGATACTCTATTTTACTGGAAACAAAGCATTACACCTCAGTCCTCAGGGGTGAAAACGTATCAGAATTTTGATTCTTAATCGATAATAAATGTACATATCTACGAGCCACAGCATCCACTTACCATCAAATGGACTGTGTGCTTGTTTGTCACTCTCATTTTTTAAATAAAAAAATACGTTTCACAGCTAGCTGGGCAAACCAGAGAAAGCTCATAACCAGTAGGGTTACAGAGCACTCAGTTTACCGCATTACTCCGGTACTTATTAGTGACTTCACACGTCCAAATATATATTTTCTCAAACACGTAAATTCCCTTGCGAGTTTTATTTAGTGTCTATCACACGATAAAATAACACTTAAAATTACACAGTACTTTACATATTGTGAAATTTATGGCGAGTGTTTAGCCCATGAGCTACTAAGGTTTATTTTGATTTATTTAAAAAAAAAACAAAGTAGCTAAATAAATATACTTTTGAGTTTTATAAATTCCGATGCGGCATGAAAACCTTAAAAACTCCGAATATTTAATAGCTAATAATAAGTAATCTTAATGGCATAGTCAGGCAATCAATATTTAAGATGGCTTTGTAGCGCAAACTCGGGTTAAAATCCCATACGAAACAAGTATCTATATTGCGGTTCGAGCTTTTGAATAAACGTTTTAGTCGCGTCAGTTTCATAAAATTTTTATATGATATTAAAAACTGTTAAAAATAATTTAGTTTTCTGGAGACAGGACATACGAAAATAATCAAACAAGTGAAACATTAAAACGGCGACGGCTCAAGAATAAGAAAACTTCGATACGAACTTGAAATTCTACTTTTGTTTTTACCTGACTTTGAAAGGGGTCTTGATACTTAAGCCCCTCAAAATCGGCAAATAATCGTTTCGCTATCGAGTACCGGGTGTTTGTTCCTAAATCCCTGCTTTATAATCGAGGGTACTTGAATCCCAAGTGAGTTTCCAATTTCATCGTTATGGAGTCGTTTGTAACATTTTCAGCGTGGGATCGATGCCTATTTATGTAAAGCTCTTTAATGTGACATTTACAGATATTTTTTATTCTGTTCTTTTTTCCTTAGCCCCTAAAACTTAGCAGACATAGGTGTCTCCCGTAGTAGGCAGGATTTGCATTATCGTCACGCTTGGCAGACGGTTTCACAGTGGAGAGATAGATAGAAAATTCTTCAATGTGCTCAAAATATTTGATACATAGGCGAACTTAATGACGAAATTATATCAAGTCAAGGGAGAGACAAGGATTAAAACACACTTTTGAGAATCTTGGAGAAAAATGTGGCGATAAATATTTGCCTTTAATGGCTGAAATTAGTAGTGGGGGTAGGGAGAGGACTTAGTAGGAGAGTAGAGAAGGTGCTTGGGATAGCGGTAAATTTTATTGAATACTTGGTAAATGTACCTTGTCATGTCACGTCCAATATTTTTTTATTTTGTATTTACTTTTTATTGCATTTTTACAACAAAAGAATATAAAAGGCGGACTTAATGCCTTGAGGCATTGTCTACCAGTCAACTGAATAAAAGTAGTGAATATTTTACGTAGGTGTCAATAATATAGAATAAAAAATACTTATATTAATAAAAATTACTATACAAATATAGCCTATAAATACATATACACAAAAATAAACATAATAATACACAAATATAATCAGAAAACATAAATGACTATGAATATATAAGACTGTTAACAATATAATATGTTATGACATTGATGATTTATGTAAGAAGCGTTGTCTTTGAAAATTATTACTTACTATTTTTAAATGCTAACATACACTTTAGGAACTTTTGATCATCGGGCAAGAAATAATTCAAAATACGTGTAGCCCGAACTGTAAACGAGTTACCATAGAACTCAATGAAGTGAACTGGAATCCATAATTTGTTGTTTCTAGAAGACCGTAGAACCCTGTCATAAGATGATCAAAGATAGTGAAATTTACTCCTTAGATAAAGAAGTGGAAATGGGTTATTTAATATAATAAAATTAAAATTTTTGTACAACCGACTTCAATATAAATGAGAACATTATCAATGTAGTCAAAGTCAATTAAATACGTATTATTAAGTATAACTAAAATACTACTGGTCAGATCTTATTCATATTTATATCGGTATATAAAATCGGTTCAACTAAAGCAAATCCTGAGGTAAAAAAAACACTTCATAACGGGTAGACCAATCTTTGATAGCTGATACAAGTATGTTGCCGTTTAATTTTCGTTGTTTAATCCTATTATGCATATCGCTAATTTCAGCTTGCACGTAGCTGAAGGTCATCGGCATACAGGTAGTACGAGCAAAATGAACGTAAAGCAAGTTTATAAAAATTGAGAAAATTATAAAAGAAAGAATACCACCTTGCGGCACACCAGCTTCAATATTTACCTAAAAACTTCACAAATACCATCAAGTAGCAAAAGCCAATTTTTAACAATTCTTCTGTTTCCTCATATTATAGGGTGACCAACCATTTCTATAAAATTCTTTTTGCAGATGCGTATTTTTTATTTATAATATTACATAGTTTACGACTTTATTATAAATTCGTCTTTCACCAAAACTTTGCGCAAATTTAGTATTGACAGAAGGTACAAACTACCCTGCGGTTTGCCGGTAGTTTGTGGTCAATCGAAGATAATATGCAATTATGTACTGCAAAAGACGTGTTCAGCACAAAGAGTTGACGTACAGTAAGTACTACGGCATCTTCAGATACGCTTGCAGTAGTGTATCTGTATGGTTTTTCTAGTATTACCTTTAAAACTGCACGCTGTGATCTCTCAATCTGTATTAAATATGTTTTGGATGCACAGCCCCAACATGGGAAGCAGTAAGTTATGAGCGATTGACGAGGGGCGTAATACACAGACTTAATTATTTCTTTATTTTGTATATAAGATAAGAGATAATCACTCTGATTCGGTTTGAAAAAATTCTATGTGCGATTTAAAGTTCGTCAAGAAGTACACCGAGATATTTTATAACCTTAACTTGCATAAGAGACCCACATGAACAGCGCAAATTCATGTCGCATGACTCTTCATGAATTTTTATATTCAAACCGAACTTCGGTCAGGATGCATTTGTTTTATAAAAACATACGTACATCGTCTTTTTTGACAAAGTTCTTTGGTATTTAATCACCTGACTGAAGTAATTTCGTGCTTATTCAAATATTTCCCAGATTGTTTTCAAGATCAAAAAATCTTAAAACGTTACTTTGCCATAACATGTCATTGAACAATTATTGCAATATATCCATACTAATAATATTATAAATACGAAAGTGTGTTTGTTTATTTGTTTGTGTGTTTGTCCTTCTTTCATGTCGCAACAGAGCGTCGGCATGGCATGAATTGGTATTGGTATGGCGATAGTGTGGTGGCTGTAGAGTGACATAGGCTACTTTTTTCAGCGGAAAAATATATCATTCCCGTGGAAAATCGAATATGTTGCAAAATTAAATTCAGCTAGGTGGCGCCACCATGATTCTACAAGACGGACGATGGTACGATGGACGAACACAGGACAGAATATCTGGATTATTATGTCTTTTTACCAAAATTAAGATAAAAAATGTATGGATCTGTATTTTTCCACGCAGGACCGGGAAGAGAGCGATAAAAAACATAAAATTCACCAGCTGATTTTCTTCAAACGTTTTGGTGCATTGTAATTCACAGAATAGGCGATAACCTCGCAGACGATATTAACTAAATCGTTGATGCTCCGCCTACACCGCAAGGATTACAGGCGTGATTATAAGTATGGATCAGAAATACTATCACCTGTCACGCTTTCACCCATAACTGTTACTTAACTGTGGTAGGAACAGTTCTTAGTAAGCCTTAATAAGCCTTAGTAATATTTATTTAACGGAAATGAATACAGTTCTTATATGTGGTTATGAATGAATCGGTATTACAAAAAAAATTACAAAATAAATAATATATTTGAGAGTTCTTTTTAACTAAGATATACATAGTTTAAATTGATTGCGCTAGATGTCGTTACTAGATTTTTAAAACGCGGTAACGAAATGTTTCCTGACATGTGCTTAACTCCCGCCGTTGAGCCGCGCGTCAACTTATGGTGCATACGGTACCTATACGCTTAAATTGTTTCTATTTCGTAGCTTATTCGACTACCTGCTTTCGATTTCGGTTGTTTGTTATTTGTTTTGTGATTTGGTTAAGGTTGAATGGATTTATATTGGCTTTCATTTTCGGATTTGTGTATTTTCTTGGATCGGTTTTGTTGATTTGGTTAGTATTCCTTTATACATATTTAGACTCTGGCTTTGATTTTGGATTTTGTTTATTTAGAATCGTGAATTGATTTTCGTTCTTTTAGGTTGTTTAACAATATTTCAAAGGAATATTAATAGTATAGATAGTGTATACGGTACCTATACACTTACTTCTTTTTTCGTTGGTTATATTTATATTGCCTACTGCTTTCGATTTCGGTTTTCTGCGATTTGTTTTGTGATTTGGTTTAAGTTAATACGATTTTTTTGGCTATTATTTTCGGATTCGTGTTGTGTGTTGAATTAGTTTTGTTGTTTTGATTTTAAGAAATATTTAAAAGAAATATTTATTCCTTTTAGATATTTTGGATTTGATTTAAAAAATATTTAAAAGGAAATTTAATTCCTTTTAGGTATTTTAATGTTTTTTTATAAATAGGTTTTTTGTTACTTCATAATGCCTCGCAAACGTAAGTCCAGCCTTTCAAGAGTATCTTCTATCTATCTTTGAACAAGCGAAAAGATTAACTCGATTGCTAGAATCTTTAGAAGAAATGATCAACTGAGAAGGCAAGAACAAGCAGAGCGTCAGGCTACTTTTCGAGCATCTGAGACACCTTTTCTCAACGTCAGCAAAGGTGTCTTGAACAGACAGAGCGTCAGGCTGCTTTAAGAGCTTCCGAAACACCTTCTCAATGTCAGGAAAGGCGTCTTGAACAGGCAGAGCGTCAAGCTACTTTAAGAGCTTCTGAAACACCTTCTCAAAGTCAGCGAAGGCGTCTTGAACAGGCAGAGCGTCAAGCTACTTTAATAGCTACTGAAACAACAGATCAAAGTCAGCAAATGTGTTTTGAACAGGCAGAGCGTCAATATACTTTAAGAGCTACTGAAACACCTGCTCAAAGTCAGTAAAGGCTATTCGAATAAGCGGAACATCAGGCCGCCTTAAGAGTCGTGGAAACACCTGAAGAAACTCAACACAGACACATTGACCAAGCTGAACGTCAATCTACTATAAGGGCATCTGAAACACCAGAACAGACACAGGCGCGAAGAGATGCAAATGCACAGCTCCAAGCTGAACGTCGACAAAATTTACAAAGAAACAATTGGTCGGTTTTTAATGACGCAGCATTCAATTATGATCCGTTGATTGATTATAAAAATCACAGGGTAGTTGTTATCGGACTGATGGACAAGGCGTGTCGATTTGCAGCGCTTTAAAATGGAAAGATGAGACCGCAGGCACGTGCTGTTCCAATGGCAAAGTGTCTCTTCAGTTACTTACGGAACCAGAGGACCTTTGAAAACTCTCTTTTTAGATGATGCTAATGAGTCACGGCGCTTTTTAAATAGGATCCGGAAATATGACTCATGCTTTCAAGTGACGTCCTTCGGAGTTGACCGGGAAATAATAATGCCGGGATTTTCGCCTACATTTACGGTGCAAGAGCTGTTCGTTTTCAGCTGGAAAAAGTAAATTATTTTAGAATAGGTTCACTTTTTCCAGCTGAAAACGAACAACATAAATTTTTACAAGTATATTTTATGGGTGACGAAGAAATTGAGGTAGACCGTTGCTGGCAATTTATCCAGGGAGTTGAGAGAGACACAGTGTTCAAAATTCAGAGATTCTTGCATGAACGTAACATATTAGTCAAACATTTAAAACTGCTTTAGAAAACCTACCTGAAGGGAATTATAAAGTCGTCATTCACGCAGATCGGATCCCTCGAGGAGAGCATGAAAGGCGCTACAATGCACCCTTGATAAACGAAATAGCAGCCGTAATTAGTGGTAATCAATTTTCTTCACGAGACATTGTCTTGGGAGCACGTGATGATACTTTGCAACGGGTAGCCGATACACACAAGTTTAATGACGCTCTGCAATACCCATTGATTTATTGCAAAGGACAAGAAGGTTATCATTTTCAAATTCCACTCATTAACCCGGTCACAAAAGAGCCTAATCCGAACAAAAAAGTATCATGTATGAATTTATATGCGTATCATATGATGTTGCGAGAAAATGATTTTAACCTCTTAGCCCGGTGTAGACAATTATTTCATCAATTTTTGGTAGACATGTATGTAAAGGTAGAAAGTAAACGTCTCCGTTATATATCTTTAAATCAAAAAAAGCTGCGCGTTAAGAATTATATACATTTACAAGATGCAGTTTCTAGCGACGCCAATGTAAACCCAAGAGATTTAGGTAAAATGGTAATTCTGCCCTCATCATTCGTTAACAGTCCCCGCTACCTACATGAGTACACACAAGACGCATTCGCCTATGTACGAACTTACGGAAGACCTGATCTTTTTGTTACTTTTATTTGCAATCCCACGTAGAAAGAAACAACCGAGGAGCTAATGCCGGGCCAAAAAAGTAGTGACAGACACGATTTAGTTGCTAGAGTATTTAGATTAAAAGTACAAAAATTAATATATGTAATTAACAAAGAGAAAATTTTCGGAGAGGTGCAGTGCTTCATGTATTCAATTGAATGGCAAAAAAAGAGGATTACCGAATTCCCACATTCTAATATGGCTTAAAGAGAAGTTGCGGCCCAGCCAAATAGACATAATAAGACGACATAATAATCCTGAGCAATATAAAGAATTGTATGATTCCATCGTCCGAAATATGATTCACGGTCCATGTGGAGCACGAAATTCAATATCGCCATGTATGAAAAAAGGAAAATGTACAAAGAAATTTCCTAAGCAACTATTAAAAGAAACAGTGCACAATGACAATTGCTACCCTTTATACAGACGCAGAGATCCCAAAGATGGTGGCAGGAAAGTTACAATCAAATCACGCTCGAAGCGTTCGAAACCTTAGACAACAGTTGGATTGTCGCGTATTCGCCCATTCTATGTAAAATGTTTAATGCCCACATTAATGTAGAAGTATGTAGCTCTGTCCGCGCAATCAAGTATATCTGTAAGTACATAAATAAAGGAAGCGACCAAGCAATATTTAATCTCAGGAGTTAAGGTGAGGCAAATCCCGTTAATGAAGTACAGACCTTTCAAGCAGGGCGTTATGTCAGCAGTAACGAGGCAGCGTGGCGTCTCCTTGGCTTCCGTATACATTAAAGGCACCCAACAGTTACTCACCTTGCTGTGCACTTAGAAAAAGGAGAGCGTGTATATTTCACCGAAAGAAATTTCCAAGAAAGAATGGCATCACCGCCAAAAACTAAACTAACAGCTTTCTTTCAACTTTGTCAAACCGACCCCTTTGCAAAAACGTTGTTATATCCTGAAGTCCCCCGCTATTATACTTGGACATACAGGAACACATCTAGGAAGGACTGGAAACGCTGTATTCAAGGCGCGCCTGTTACAAATTGGCCCGTTGTAAAGTCATCAGATGCCCTTGGTCGTGTGTATACCGTCCATGTAACTAATTTTGAATGTTTCTGTTTACGATTGCTGCTGCACCATGTTCACATCATATAAAGACCTTAAAACTGTCAACGATCAGGAATGCGCTACTTATAGAGAAGCATGTGAAGCTCTGAATCTTTTAGAAAACGATAATCACTGGGATGAAACCATGGAGGAAGCTGTGCAGTGCCAGTCACCAGGCAAAATTAGGGATCTTTATGCAACTCTCATATCATCTTGCGGGCTATCTAATGCACATGTATTGTGGGACAAATATAAAGAGTACATGGCGGAAGATATTTTTCGAAGGTTACAGCAGACACACGCGAACATGACATACAATGAACACATTTATAATGAAGCACTTGGACTACTGCACTTTTCAAAATTGAAGATAAGGTAATGGCAATGGTAGGCAAAAAATTAAGTGACTTTGGAATGATAAGCCCTCAGCGAACAACCTAAAATGAACTAAATGATGAAATTATACTTGAAACAAACTACGATATACCAGCTTTGCAGCAGCAAGTAGCCGAATTTGTACCCCGCTTGCTTCCCGAACAAAAACGAGTTTTTGACAAAGTATTAGGACAAATTGAATCTGAAAATGGTGCACTTTTTTTATAGATGCCCCTGGAGGAACTGGGAAAACATTTTTGTTAAATTTATTATTAGCGCAAGTACGGAAAGATAAAAACATTGCTGTGGCCATAGCTTCCTCCGGTATAGCCGCCACGCTGCTAAGCGGGGGCCGCACTGCACATTCTGTTTTAAAACTCCCTCTAAATCTAGCCCAGGAAGAATTGCTGATCTGCAACTTTAGCAAAAATAGTGCACGAGGTATAATGCTACGACAATGCAAACTTTTTGTGTGGGATGAAAGTACAATGCCGCATAAAATAACTGTAGAAGCACTAAATCGAACGCTCCAGGATTTGCGCAGCAATACCGATGTAATGCGAGGAATGGTGGTTTTACTGGCTGGTGACTTTCACCAAACTTTACCTGTCATTTAAAAGAGCACACCTGCAGATGAAATTAAATCATGCCTCAAGTCGTCTATTTTATGGAACAAGGTGACAAAATTGAGTTTAACTACTGATGATGAGAGTGCATTTGTATAATGATATCAATGCTGGAAACTATGCTGACACACTATTAAAAATTGGCGATGGGTGGTTGGAAACGGATGCTGAGGGCTGCGTTAAATTGACGAGAGATTTTTGTAATTTAGTACAGAGTCATTCCGAATTAATTGCGAGCCTTTATTCAGATTTAACGAACAACATGCATGAAGACGAAATGGTTATGTGAAAGGGCAATTCTTGCACCAAAAAATGAGAGCGTTAACAAAATAAATTCAGATATATTAAGCGAAGTAGCAGGAGAAATAACAGAATATTTGTCAGTAGACACAGCTATGGACACAGAACAGGGCACTTCATATCCCGTAGAGTTTCTAAATTCTCTAGAGTTGTCAGGTGTGCCCTTACATAAGCTTGAATTAAAATTAGGCGTCCCAGTCATGCTAATGCGAAATTTAGATGCTCCTCGGTTATGTAACGGGACAAGGCTGCGTGTGACACATCTTGGACGGAACATAATCGGTGCTACAATTTTGACAAGCGTAGGAAAAGGTGAAAATGTTATTATACCACGGATCCCTATAATTCCCACAGATCTTCCTTTTCGATTCAAAAGGTTGCAGTTCACTATTAAGCTCAGTTTTGCAATGACAATTAATAAAGCGCAAGGGCAAACGTTACAGGTAGCGGGAGTCAACTTAGAAAAACCGTTTTTCTCTCATGGTCAGCTGTATGTAGCATGTTCGCGTGTGTCAAATGCCCGGAATCTCCACATTCTTTCCCCGAATGGAAAAACATATAACATTGTATACAGTCGCGTCTTAAAATAGTGTTCAGTTAGTTTTTTTTTTTCCAAAATTCCCACAATCAATTAATCAGAATTCCCACAATCTTTTGAATTCAAAATTTCCTATTTAGCTCAGTTTCTTTTCAATTCCAAATGATGCACCTCTGACGGACCTATTAAGCTCAGTTTCCTTTCAACTCAAAAGGCTGCATCTCTGACGGATCTTCTAATTGGCTCAGTTTCCTTTCAATTTAGAAAACTGCATCTCTGACGAATCAATTTAGTTCAGTTTCTCTTCAAAAGTCTGCATCCCTGACGAATAATTTTGCTCAGTTTCCTTTAATTAAAAAAATATCCTATTTCCATTTGGAATAAACAGGCTATATTCATGCTTTCCTATACGCTGCGTTTCAAAACATTTAAATAGGCTGACGAATCAAATTTGCTCAGTTTCCTTTTAATGGCTGCATCTCTGACAAATCTATAAAACTCAGTTTTCTTTCAATTTAAAAAGCAATGGATAGTTCATTACCCAGTGACCATGTGGACGAAGCCACGGGTAACAGCTAGTACTACATATATTTAATATGTAGTATATTTAAAAATACTGAGGAGGACTTCAGGTATTTTACTTACATTACCTAATAAAACATTACTGAAATAGAACCCATAAATGTCCGTAAGAATAATTGTTCCCCGAAAACGTAATTTGGCTTGTACTCTTGTTGAATAAACCTTACAGGACCAGGGAATTTGGA
Source organism: Parnassius apollo (assembly GCA_907164705.1). Lineage (NCBI taxonomy): Eukaryota > Metazoa > Arthropoda > Insecta > Lepidoptera > Papilionidae > Parnassius > Parnassius apollo. The sequence continues at coordinate 89,738 of CAJQZP010000026.1, forward strand.
CTTGTGTCAGGGTTGAATTTATTATTAAAAGTATTGGCAATAAAAAAACCTATTGCTAAGTTGTACTATATTGTGTATACGTCAGTAATAAAGGTAGGTAAAGTAAATGCATCCTTTTCCATGGTATTTTTCCTGAAATAAGAAAATATATCGAATATTTACTGTACTTTTTTTGGAAGTTCTAATGAATTTGAATGCCAGAAAGCACGGCCCTGGGCCACCTGCATTCACCGACTTCCTGCATGTCTTACCACCTCTTTGGGTTTGCTCATTTATAAATGTTAATATTCTTAGATGAGGATTTAATGTTCTCTGTATATTCATTGCTTTCTAGGTTCATTAACAAATGACAAATTAACACCTACGCGTTATAGCGTAAAAATCCCGTTCCCTAATTCCGAGTATTGCTAAATGCAAAATTTTTGCATATTTCATGCACAGAATAATTCTTGATTGCAACTTATTTGTACATTTATATAATATTTGTTAAAAATAACATTGAGCTATACCAATACCTTATATTAACATGATATATTTAGTGAATGCGACGCAGAACTGTGCCTCGAGAATAGGTTTTGATATTCATTAACTTTTACAACTGTCAAATCGAAAATGAACGGTGCCTTATCGTAATAATAGCCCTGAAAATCAAATAATAAATCATGTTTATGAAATCGCTATTCCGCGGTATAAATCGGAGGTACATATCATCCCTTCAGCAGAGCCAAGTTTACTATCGCTATATCTAAGTGCTAAAGTTTTTTGGACAGTAGAGCTATGATGGCTATCCGAGTACAAAATCAGAGTATGAAACCCAACAAACTACAGAAAGGTGTAAGACAGGGTGACGTTAAATCCCCGAAACTCTTCACCGCTGCATTGGAAGACGTTTTCAAGCTACTAAGGAAAGGATACGGTATTAACATCAATCAAGGCAAGTACATCACTCACCTTCAGTTTGCCGACTATAATATAAATTGAAAGACTATATCGTCTTTATGGCATAATCGCTGGAGAAACTGAAATCAATAAGATGAACATGAACAAAACAAACGTCATGTTAACTTCCATGTCAAACCTATGCCAGTAGTTTTTGGGAGTACTGCGCTCGAAGTTATCAAAGAGTATATTATATATATTTTCTTAGGACAAATTGTCCGAGTGGGTAAGTCCAACTTCGACCGAGACGTCAAGAGGATTCAACCCGACTGATCAGCGGTGGTAAGATTACGACATAACTTCTCGTCAGCTATACCTCAAAATTATTAACTATTATTAAATACTTTTTTATTGAACGTTCATAATACAGTCGGAAACCTTTATTCAAATACTAATAAAATGTATTATCTCGCGGCTCTATTTTACGGCATGTCCTTTTTGATGGCACATAAAATGTATAGCATAATATGTTGTCAGAAATTTTATGCGATATAAATCCTAAAAGGAAAATACTCCTATAATACTTCTCATGTGCGCCTTAAGCCTTACGCTTCCGTTTAAAATAGCAAATATGAAATTGGAGCACTTTAAAATCTAAGCTTTTCTATGCTTTGTAGTAAATAAAATTCTTTGTTATTACTTCTTTTAATACGGGTACAAACATAATCATAACAGCTCATAAAGTCCAGTTGCCTCGTTGTAGAGAAGTTTGCAATTGTTAGCACGCTTGACAGGCGTATGGGAATTTGCGTTTTTTATTATATTGAGTCTTGTCAGTTTTCCTAAGTTTGTCTTACGAGCAATGCTCTTTTATATTCTGTAAGAACATTTTTGTATCTCGAAAGCTGAATCCGCGGTGAAATATCAACTTCGCATTCTATTTAATTTGAAAGCGCCTGTGACGCCTCTCAATCGAGCGCGGAATCGTGTGTGAGAATGTTGACATTTGAAATATGTACAGTGCTGCATGGATCTTTTGGCACGTGGCTATAATCGGAACTAAACGCCGTCATTGCCGCCATCTTGTAAAACGTCAGTTTAGACAGCCGACTCAAGTCGTTGTTGTATACCGTTATTTATTGCTTTTAGTGCCGTTTATAAATCTCAAAATATGCCGAAATTGATAAGAAGTGAGTGGTACTAGAGAGGTGGTGCTAAATGTAAAGAGAATTTTTATGAAGGAAAAGCAATCTAGCACCCCTGTTATTCCATTTGAAAGAGTAAATGAGCGCGTTGCAGCTGCTACAGGTAAGTGATGCCATACATAGTATCCTTAGTTTGCTCGTTTTATTTACCAAGGATAGTGGTATTTTGTAGGCATATTATGAGATATATTTTCTCCTTCAAATTGATAAAAATAAATACGATTTCAGGTATATCTTTACGACCAGTTGCAAGAATTACAAATGAAGGGAAATTAGCTGAAGAATCGTCAAGTAAAATAGTAACACCGGGGGGAAAAAAAGAAAAACAAGGAAGGATAAAATTGTTATGGACAATTTTGATATAGGTGTTCTTGGACGAAAGATCAATGAGTTTTATTCTTGTAAAAAAGAAATACCAACAGTGAATAAGTTTCTTCGTCTACTTAAAGAAGAGATTGGATTCACTGGCAGTAGAGAAATTCTCAGACAGCACATAAAAAAAGATTGGTTTTCGATATAAAAAAACTAAAAGCAATAGAAAAGTACTGATGGAACTTAACGATATAACTGCTTGGCGCGCTCTTTATCTTCAGGTAGGTACATTTATTTTCTATTCATAATTTATTTTAAATTAAAGTGACACACTTATTCACGAGTAACATAAATCTACTAGTAAAGTGACTTCATAAATTGTTATTTTTTATTAAAATAAATGACTATGGGTTTATTTTCTTTTTCAGATATCGCAATTTACCACCGTATCATTGTGACCTCAATCCTATTGAAATGATCTGGGCATCAATGAAACGCAAAGTAGCTGAGGTAAATATTGGCCAGAAATGGTACAGGTAGCTTTTAATTACATTCCCGTCAAAGAATGGTGCAATCATTGTGCCCACGTCAAGAAACTTGAAGAAGAATACAGAAGTAAAGATGGATATTTGGATTTATATCAAAATCGTCGTCAAGCTAGCAAATTCCGTGAATTTAGAGTATTTAATAAACATAAAGACTTTATAGAAAATTATCGTTTGTCAGAAGAACTCATTAATAACTTGTTAGAAGATATCAAATAACTTTTGAAAACTCCGCAGCGTCGATGACATGGATTGTCAGTAAAATTAAAGGTATGTCTTTTTCAAATACCCATTGGTATTTTACAACATAAATCCAACTTCTTTAAGCATAACTGTGTATAAGTGGCTGCCATGAAACTAAAACGTACTTTGCATAATTTAGATAAGCGGCTGCAGTTATGACGTCACTGGAGTCAAGTGGTCTACACCATACCAATCTAATTGAGAGACCCTATAATATTAGCTTACAAAAAATATACAGATGTTTCATGTAATTATTGGTATATTTTTCAGGTACTATGTGCACTGTCGTTCCTTGCTAGTTGTGGTAGTTACCAAAGAATATGCGGCAAAAATATCAACACTTGTGTCGCGGCCTTCTGTCCCGCTGTATTCGTGAGGTTGTGGTTTAACCATCCAAGTGTTGTCAAAAAATATATTCGATTCCCGCAAAACCTTGAAGAAAGGCTCCAACTAAAGGAAAATTAAATACCTACGAGAACAAGAAGAAAGGCTTCGCCCTTAAATAGCGCCTTGACGGCACATTTAAATAATATTTTATTTTAACATAATAATATATACTTAGATATATTTTTAAATTTATAAATTATATTTGATGGCACGTTTGGTGCAGTGGCTGAATCACCCGAATAAAGCGCCGCGACTCACAGGTTCGATTACCGCATGGAGCAAACATTTGTGTGATCCATAGGTAGTTACTCTAAGTCTGTATGTTAGTGCATATAATATTCTACGTTTGTAAATGCACCCACGATACAGGAAATATATCTAATGTAAAGTAACATTTTAAAAAAAAAACAGATTCTTCACAATATATAACATTCCTTAAGTAATAGGATAGACTATCACAGAATGAAGAGCGTTATTACTGTCGAAAGGGAAACCATACAAGAAATGTGCAGTTAGTTAGGATACGGAGCGTGTGATAGTAAAATATAAAAATTTAAAAGGCCAGTGTTGTTACTATCACATTTTTTTTTGTTTTATAGATCACTGACGCTGATTTAAATACGAGTATATTACACGTTAATGCAACTGACAGAAGCGCTATACACGACAGTTTTATTTTTAATAATTGTGTGATTCAACCTAAACTTGAAAGTTTAGATGAAGTTAGTGAAACAATATATTTGCTATGTAAGCTAAAAGAATCAGTCATATATTTACATAAAAATAGTATAACTTTAAGAATATTCCCGTAATATATTTACATTCAATCTACATAAAGATCACGTAGATTAGTTGGAACGCAATTAAGTATTGAGTATTGAATTCATTAAAAGTACAACAAACAAAACATTTTATATTGCAGGTGATTCCAGATATGCCCAACGCACTTATCTGATGGTACCAATACCTAACGATTTAGAAGGATCACCAGAAGAGCACTACAATAAATTACATGCCACGAGCGATTGGCAGGCTATAGGGAAGATTTAGGTGCTTATTGGTACAAAGAGTGCTCCACTATGATCCTGAAATGGTTGCAAAAATTGTGATAGCTTGTCGTGTGCTACATAATATTTTCAATCATGTATGGCTTCCTGCTCCAGCTATGGGCGACTATGACCTACAAGAAGAAATTTGTCTTCACACAGCAACACGTGCACGAGGCTCTAGTGTTGATGGTGTACCCAGAGAAGCTATTTTGGGGCAATCAAGTCAACAAGACTTAGATAATAGACTATGGCGTGGAAGAAACATAATGCATTAAAAGATATTTTTACAAAATATTTTATTTTTATTTTTTTAAACTTCTGCCAACAACTTCAACCCATCCCCAATGTCCGGCCTCTTCTTCCTTCTATCTGTTTATCCAGATAAGATTGCAATATTGCAAGGCTCTGCCGTTGGATTTCAGTCCGCTGTTCTTCCACTCGTAGGAACCGCTCAGCTAGACTAGTGAAATGAAACTGTCGCTATGATGGTGGTGACAGTGATCTGTGATGTCTACCACGACGACTTGAAGGTGCTATAAATAGACTAAAATCAAATTCCTTCATTGATCATCATACTAATAATCTATAATATTATTATAAATTTGTCTACTATAAGTCTATCTGTTGTATATATATATATATATATATATATATATATATGTGTGTGTGTGTGTGTGTTTAATTATAAGTCTGTTGGTAACACCGACACACTGAACAAATTCTAATGAAATTTGGTATGAAAATAGCTTGACCCCGGAGACTACTTTCCTCTCCATACCAAATTTTATAAAAATCTTTTCAGTGGTTAAACCGTGAAAATGTAATAAACAGACAGACAGAGCTACTTTCGCATTTATATGTAATATTAGTATGGATATTAATTATTAGGGAAATAAAACATATAGCATTTTCCATTTCTGTTAGAAGTTCCAGCAAGTATATAAAAATACTTTTTCTTCAATACAATTATATGTAAAGTTATGGGGTCAACTCATCAACAACTTTTCGAGATTTGTGGACATAAATATACAGAACCTTATTTTTTAAATAAAAATATTAAATATTATACACATAAAAATTTAATTAAAAATATTTTTGTACGAAAGAGTATATTCAAAAAGCTAGCACATTGCCCGAGGCATTCACCCCATAAAACCACATTAATCTGTCACTCTATTTCGACATGAAAGGCTGAGAAACAAACAAATACACTTTCATGTTTGTAGTAATACTCCAAAAATATAATTATTGGCATTGTGGGAGGATCTAGTCAGCTGCAGACGAACAATTAGTATACCTCGCTGTAAGTGTCTGCCTGAACTAGAAGGTGTTGTAGGCATCGGCCTTACTGGCGAACCAACTCTTGGAGGGGTGCTGGGCACAGCCTGTGCTCTTGGCATGGGGCTTTGAGACACCTGAAACCAACATTTTTATAGTAATATGAAATTACACAAGGAGTCCCAAATAAATCTTTAAATAAGTTACATACTATGCGTACTTCACTTAGCCGTGAAGACAAATGCGATGTCCCAGGAACACACTCAAGTCTGGGTCGCTGTGGTGTCTGAAAATGTAAGACATTGCTGAAAAAACACATGTTATATAACTGTCGCCAATCTATTTCACATAAGCACAAAATAACTTTTTGAATTAAAATCTATACTTTTAAATAGATTTTGTAATTGAATTTATTAACTTTAAAAATATATTATACCTCCATTCTAGGAATATTAATAACATTTGCTTCCATTAATAGAATATTTGTTGAAGAATCTTGTTCCTGAAACACATTGAAATATAAGCACACATAAGTATAAATATTATATGTATTATCGTCATCTCACTATAAAAATAACTTTACCAAGAAAAATTAATTATAATATAAATATTTATTAATATATCAAAACTGCATACTAATGGATACTATTTAATATAGTAAATAATGAAGGACAAAATAATTATCCACTTACCGTTGTGTTTGGTAGGGCTGCATCCAAATACCAATAAATAATTTTTGGCCAGCAATGATGGACTGCTATCAGTAAGAGGATCTAGTCCATCATGATGTGTATCCTTAAAAAGAATAAAATTTTATAATTTAAGCAATCGTACTTAGAACCTATAAATAAACTTGCATAAACATGTTAAAACTTACTTCAAAAGTAAAATTTAATTTCTAAGTGCATGTCACCTACGGCAAAACATTTATCACCCATTATGGTCAAAATCCTTTCATATATATCTGTTAATTCCACAACCTCTGCTCCACCACCAATCTTATTTTTTGCATGAAACTGTAAAGCCCCCTTTTTCTTTACTGCACTTTAAGCATACTACAATGTATAATTAGTAGACGAATTTCATTTAATATAAACAAACCTTCATCCATTGCTTCGAAATTTTAACACAGCCTCCCAAGCTATTTAATTGTAGAGTGATTTTCTCCCACATTTCCGAGTGGCATCTTTTATACTAGGCGCTCTTGAAAATCCTTTGGGTTGGGTTTACAATTCGGTCGCCTGAATTTGAAGATTCTGTCACTGTGGGGGGGTCAAGGGCGTTTATCTGAAGCACCCCCACTCGATTTTTGTTGCCGAATTAGCGTCGAAGTGTTTTTAATTATTTTTTAAAAATATTGGTAAATGACTAATTAATGTATTTTTTAATTGAAGAAACAAATATAAGTATAATTAATGAAATTAAATTATAATATTTACTATTAATACTAATACTAAAAACCTTAAAAATATATATTATAATAACTAAATTAAATTATTAAAAAAAGAGGTCCTTTAGGCAAGGTTCCGAAGATACTGGCAGCGTTTCCCCGTTGAATAGCTACACTAATTCTTTGTCCGAGGTAACTGCCAGCTCTTCGGTCTCCTGTGACGTCGATTAACCTTTTTGCTATTTCCTTAAAAAGGCTTATAGCGCTAGGACCCCACGGACCAAGGGTCTCGACACCGAAAGGGACAAAAATATATTCGGAGCCTAGACCCCTGTATTTGCAAACTTTAGCCTTTTCTGCCGCTTCACAAGCCGCACCAGCTCTGTTGTTGGTTCCACGTAGATGGGAAGGGGCCAGCGTGTCTGAACAGGTTGCATCCCATACCAGCACCCGGCCCATCCTCCATGGAATCAAACTCATACCGTCCGGTCTCTTGCCATCGTCTCTTGCAATACCAGACGGCTCAAGTAGACTTGGCACGTTGACGGTGGCAAGAGACCGGCGTATGATATCGTTAAGAGCTGCATGTCTCGAGAAGCGACCTGCACTTTTTTGGCATGATAGCCCGTGATATCCTAGCTTGTCGACGTCACTGCCACACGGACATTTATGAGGAGCGCAGACCAGAACCCCAAGCCGTAGACAGGTTGCGATTCGGAGCGTGTCAGGCTCAAGAAATGTTCCTGTATTTGACGAAGGATACGCGTGAAGCCAGTAGCCGGCCTCATGCGTACCCACGGCCAAAAGCCTAGCACGCGCCGAACCTGTACTAAAGCTCAAAAGATTATCGTAAGTCAATTTGCAGTTTATGTCGTCCCAGCTCCTCTGTGAATTTAGAGGAAATTGAAAATTTTGACCAGGGCATGCAATTAAGAAAGCGTTTCTAGCTTCTTCCAGGCCAGCAATCTCAAAGTTTGAAGGGGATGCCCTTAAAATTTTACTTATGAGATTTGCTGAACTATAGACAGAAGATAGGAAGGCTGGTAAAGAGACACTGGAAATTTTGCGAATTCCTAAACCACCATAACGGATGGGTAGGGAGGCTTGGGTCCAAGATTGCTCGTTCATGTGTATATTAAGAATCGATTCTAAACTAATTTTGATTAAGTTGTCAACTTGTGTCAAGAGGTCTGGGTGATTCCAAAAGGAGCAGCAACGGAGCACATACGTAAATTTCGGTACAAAAAGGCAAGATTTTAAAATGCAAAGTGCATAATGTGGACTAATTTCAAGGAGACGGTCAGCAGAATTTTGAAATTTAGCAATTGAATTATTAATATATTCAGACATAGATTCGTTAAAAATTGGAGAACCTAAAAGGTAAAGGGAATTACTGTTAACTATTTTAATATTTGGTGCCAAAGTATTAAATTTGTGTTTTACGTCATTTAAATTTAAGTTGCAGTTATTTATAAAAAGTTCGCATTTGCTAAAGTTAAGCTCCAAACCAATGGCTTCAAATTTATTTTTGATTGAAAAAAAGGTCAGAAAATACAGTTTCCATATCACCTCCTAAGGTTCCGTCATCCAGATACCAAATATTGAATTTAGAATTTAAACTTTTGATTATGGGATTTATAGCCAAACTAAAAATTGCTGGTCCAAGGGGATCACCTTGTTGACAACCTACTTCCGAGGATAATTCATTAGACCGATATAACAATTTTGTTGGGTCAGCGTAACTGAGAAGAAGATAATTGTATATTTCGGGTATATGTTGATTTATTTCGGTCAGTAGGGTCCCCCTATTTACCGAATTGAAAGCATTTTTGACATCAATTTTGAGCAACACGTCAGGATGTTCATATGTTAGGAAAGAACGTAGGGCATGGACGGCTGCCTCACACCCTCCTTTTACACCGAAGCCTAACTGTACGGGTTCAAATTCCGAATTTAATTTCTGTAAAATATGTCGAACAGCAATTTTGGAGGCCAGGCGTCGTAGTGTTGATCCAACAGCAATTGGTCTCACCCCTCCGTCTTTTTTGGTGGAAGCAATGAGGTTAGCGCCGAAAAGAATTGGAACAATTTCTGGATTGACATTACCGGAATACATAAAGTTGATTAATTTAGTGATCGAATTTACAAGTTGCTCACCTGCATCACCCACAGAATGCGATGTTAAGTCTTTCAAATGTTGCGGTGAGATTCCATCCAAACCTGCAGCCGAACCTGGTTTAAAAGATAAAATGGCATCCGTAACATCTTTGTTTTGAATTTGAAGGCATGCTTGCCCTACTATTGGTCGGTCGAGAAAATATGGGTTTACTGGAGCTAGAGGATGTTTTGACCGTAAGGCCTGAAGGGTGTCAGGGGTATCTGGTGAAAGCACCTCGTTGGAGAACAAAAGGCGAGCGGCACCTTTGAGATCTCCGACACAGATTTTGTTTTCGATTAGTTTGTTGCGATTACGAGGGGCATCATGTTTGATTAGAGGTGCGGGAGAAGGTGAGGAGCTGACATTACAGTTATTTTTAATCTTTTGTGTCAAGGATAAATTTGGTTTATCAGTTTTTGGTATATATAGTGTGTTGTATGAAAATAAAAATAGGTTCTGCCAGTCTAATTAATTACGTTTTTGACGTTTCATTTGTCAATGTCATATCGATATATAGTACTAAATCGATCTAGTGAATCGATATTTCACCCTAGAGAAACAAGATCGAAACTTTTTCAGTTTTATTAAGATTTATAAAATTATTTACAATTGGTGGAATATACCCTAACTCGTAAAAAATGACAGTTTTTAATTCAATCATTCAATGTTATTTGTACTTTATTGCATCTTTTGATATTGTAAATATAAACTTACCGCAAATCAAAAAAAGATCGATTTTTGCGAAATCGATCTTTACGATTTCGATTTTTTGTGAATCGATTCATCCAATTTCGATTTGAATCGATTTAAAATGTGTAAAATTAATCGCTAGGCCGGCCATTTTGTTGACTTTCCGTATGTATACTCTTATCTATGGTTGATATTTTTTCGTCATGCCGTTGAGTTTATTTGGGGATTTTGGCGGCGGAATACTACTAAATATCGCAAAGATCCTTTCTTACAAATAGTGGCAGCCATAAATTATGTTTATAAATTAAAGTAGTTATAAAAGTTAATGTTTTGGTGTAATATTGGGTGCAATAGCGAGCGAAGCGAGCCTAGGACGTGGGGCACCCCGACTCGGACAGGTTAGGTTAGAAGGGGATGACGGGGTCGAGTGAGCGAGTGAAGCGAGCGAATAGACCCCGTCATCCCCTTCGTGGTTTTTTTTGCAAACCACTCAGTAGTATGAGCCCCGCAAAGCGGGGCTCCGTTGACCGGGCTTCCCTCGGCTGCACCACGTTAAGTGTCGTGGGGCTTCCGTCCCCCAACTCTCTATCCCCATAAATCAGGTTAAAATTGTCATAAAAATTACGAAACATAACCTCAAAATGAGATTTTTAAAAATTTATAAGAAAAAACTAAGCACGTCCGGCAGGAAGGGGAAGTAGGGGGTGACTACAACTACTCCCTCCCCCCCACACCACCCCCACCCCCTTATTCAGGCGACCGAATTGTAAACCTTACCCAATCCTTTTGACAAACTTGGATTTCTTTGTAAAAGGTCCTAAAGACTACTAAAGACTAAGAAATTTGATCCCGAGATGGATGAGACGCTCTTTCTATCAGGCTACAATAAAAAAGTAATTATTACAGTTAAGCAAAGTTCTATTGAACATGAATTAAAGAATTTAAACATTTGATTAACTTACTTCATGTTTTTTTTTTAAATTAAATGAACACTTTATTTTATAAAAATCGTCAAAAAATATTTTTCACTTCGTACTGTCAGTCGGTTGTAAACAAACTTTGTTCATGTCATAAAATTCTCAAATAACTGCGGCAAAGACACTGCACTATAGAGCCAAATTATTAAAAATGTCGTTATATTGGTCATTAAAATATAATAACATATAAAGAATGTAGTTGTATTGAATAGTTATTAATTAAATATAAAATTACACAAGAAAATTTTCGTTTAGTACTAAAAAAGGGATAGGCAACTAATATTGACTGAGTTATTCTTAATGAGTCCACTTCGCATGTGTCATGTGATAGACACACAATACTTACAGAATACCGAATCAGGGTCAAGCGAGTTCGCTTTCGAAGGAAGCTTTGTCGTCTGAGTGATAGGCATGTCGATTCACTCTTAAAAAATCGATCTCCGAATCGTCGCAAAATATTTGTCACTTCGAACTCTCAGTGGGTTGTAAGCATACCATATATTCAGTAATCTATGGTTGTAAGCAAACTTTGTTTATGTCATAAATTTCTCAGATAACTGCGGCGAAGACACTGCACTATAAAGCCAAATTATTAAAAGTGCCGTTATTTTGGTCATTAAAATATAATTACATATAAAGAATGTAGTTATATTGAATAGTCATTAATTAAATATAAAATTATACAAGAAAATGGTCGCTTATTACTAGAAAAAGGGATCGGAAACTAATATCGACTGAGTTATTCTAAATGAGTCTATCCCTAGCTAATCTCACAACTGTCCCGGCCCAAATGGTCGCTTTGGCGCATACTGTCCAACCCTAAATGAGTGATTTATTGCCTACGTGGGGCGTGTCATTAAAATGCCAATATCTTGATAATTATGGATAGCAACTCTATAAAATAATATTTTGTTAGAATTATTGTTAAATAAGCTAATAGAATATGTGTAAATGTGTACATTCACCTTTTTAATATTTTCTAAATGCTAAAAGCGATGTTTTCCAGTTTGTTGAATAAAAAATTGTAAAAAAAAAAACAATTACTTCTATAAATATTTTTTTTATTTACAATAAGATAAATACACTTTACAATAGTTAATTTAAAAAACACAATTCTGCATACATTTCTTTTACACCACAAGCTCGACAATAATGTGGGCCACTTAAGATGACCCGAAACAGGCACAAAAAAGGCACATTATGTACTTAGGTTTTTGGTTAGTTTTAAATAGCTACCTCAAATTCTTTTTTCAACGTCTTTTTAAAGTTCCCTATATCCAGAATAATTAACATTAAAACATGTGACTGATTTTTCAATAATAGTTATGAATTAACCTACTTATTTTATTATTTTATTTATTTATCTACGTATAAATCTGACGTGAGTTAACGCATTGGAGAGAAACTATACTTTTCATAAATATAAAGCTTTACTCATATCAATGTAGCCGCAGTTACCAAGCAGAAAATCACGAAAAATCTTTGCTGAAATTAATAAAATAAAAAGCCGATTAATCGGCCGTTTTAGCCGATTAATCGCCGACTAATTGGTTACTACAAATAGGCCGATTAATCGGCTTCACTCATTAGTCGGTGGCGAATCGGCCCAACTCTAGTAAACCCCGTAACCGTTTGCTCCGCGAGACTTACTCTAAAAACTGAGTAAAATCTTAGTGACCATATCAAAACTGCTATCTACTTGAAGCTAGCTTACAGCCCTTTCTAGTGCCGCAATTCGTTTTCTAATTCCTTTTATAATTAGGAAACTACGACAAAAATTAATTTCAAAATAATTTCAACCGTGACCTACCTCATGAAGTATACGCTAGCGCTATTCTATAAAATACAAATTGTATTTTGAGACTCACTCCGACGATAAAGCTTACTTCAAAAGCGAACTCGTTTGCCCTTGATTCGGTATTCTGTAAGCATGTGGTACACACATGCGAAGTGAAGTGAGGTTCGAAGATCGCTTAGCCAAAACCTTCTAAAGGTCGCTATTAAAAAAGTACGCGTCTGTCCACAACCTTAATAAGATTGCAATTTACTTATAAGCTTCAGACACGAAACAGCCGTAGTAAATGTATCTGTCTCCTCTTTCTCTAACTCGTACAACATTGTTTTAATATCATTAACCTACTTAGCTCAGTATGGACTTGTCGCTATTGAAGGACATAATGTGCCCTTTTTGTGCCTGTTTCGGGTCATCATAAGTGGCCCACATTATTGTCGAGCTTGAGGTGTAAAAGAAATGTATCCAGAGTTGTGTTTTTTTATTAACTATTGTAAAGTGTATTTATCTTATCGTAAATAAAAAAAATTTTTTTTACATATCTAACTGAAAAATCGCTTTTAGCATTTAACCATAGAATATAGAAAATATTAAAAAGGTGAATGTACACATTTACACATATTCTATTAGCTTACTTAAGAGTGAATCGACATGCCTATCACTCAGACGACAAAGCTCCCTTCGAAAGCAAACTCGCTTGACCTTCATTCGGTATTCTGTAAGCATGTGATAGACACATGCGTGCAGCAGCAATCGTAAACAGAAACATTCAAAATTAGTTACATGGACGGTATACACACGACCAAGGGCATCTGATGACTTTACACCGAGCCAATTTGTAACAGGCGCGCCTTGAATACAGCATTTCCACTCCTTTCTAGATGTGTTCCAAGTATAATAGCGGGGGGACTTCAGGATATAACAACGTTTTTACAAAGGGGTCGGTTTGACAAAGTTGAAAGAAGGCTGTTAGTGTAGTTTTTGGCGGTGATGCAATTCTTTCTTGGAAATTTCTTTCGATGAAATATACACGCTCTCCTTTTTCTAAGTGCACAGCAAGTAGTAACTGTTGGGTGCCTTTAATGTAAAGGGAAGACAAGGAGACGCCACGCTACCTCGTTACTGCTGACATAACGCCCTGCTTGAAAGGTCTGTACTTCACTAACAGGATTTGCCTCACCTTAACTCCTGAGATTAAATATTGCTTGGTCGCTTCCTTTATTTATGTACTTACAGATATACTTGATTGCGCGGACAGAGCTACATACTTCTACATTAATGTGGGCATTAAACATTTTACATAGAATGGGCGAATACGCGACAATCCAACTGTTATCTAAGGTTTCGAACGCTTCAGAGCGAGATTTGATTGTAACTTTCCTGCCACCATCTTTGGGATCTCTGCGTCTATATAAAGGGTAGCAATTGTCATTGTGCACTGTTTCTTTTAATAGTTGCTTAGGAAATTTCTTTGTACATTTTCCTTTTTTCATACATGGCGATATTGAATTTCGTGCTTCACATGGACCGTGAATCATATTTCGGACGATGGAATCATACAATTCTTTATCTTGCTCAGGATTATTATGTCGTCGGCGCTTATTATGTCGTCTATTTGGCTGGGCCGCAACTTCTCTTTAAGCCATATTAGAATGTGGGAATTCGGTAATCCTCTTTTTTGCCATTCAATTGAATACATGAAGCACTGCACCTCTCCGAAAATTTTCCCTTTGTTAATTACATACATTAATTTTTGTACTTAATCTAAATACTCTAGCAACTAAATCGTGTCTGTCACTAGTTTTTTTGGCCCGGCATTAGCTCCTCGGTTGTTTCTTTCTACGTGGGATTGCAAATAAAATTAACAAAAAGATCAGGTCTTCCGTAAGTTCGTACATAGGCGAATGCGTCTTGTGTGTACTCATGTAGGTAGCGGGGACTGTTAACGAATAATGAGGGCAGAATTACCATTTTACCTAAATCTCTTGGGTTTACATTGGCGTCGCTAGAAACTGCATCCTGTAAATGTATATAATTCTTAACGCGCAGCTTTTTTTGATTTAAAGATATATAACGGAGACGTTTACTTTCTACCTTTACATACATGTCTACCAAAAATTGAAGAAATAATTGTCTACACTGGGCTAAGAGGTTAAAATCATTTTCTCGCAACATCATATGATACGCATATAAATTCATACATGATACTTTTTTGTTCGGAGTAGGCTCTTTTGTGACCGGGTTAATGAGTGGAATTTGAAAATGATAACCTTCTTGTCCTTTGCAATAAATCAATGGGTATTGCAGAGCGTCATTAAACTTGTGTGTATCGGCTACCCGTTGCAAAGTATCATCACGTGCTCGCAAGACAATGTCTCGTGAAGAAAATTGATTACCACTAATTACTGCTGCTATTTCGTTTATCAAGGGTGCATTGTAGCGCCTTTCATGCTCTCCTCGAGGGATCCGATCTGCGTGAATGACGACTTTATAATTCGCTTCAGGTAGGTTTTCTAAAGCAGTTTTGAATGTTTGACTAATATGTTACGTTCATGCAAGAATCTCCGAATTTTGAACACTGTGTCTCTCTCAACTCCCTGGATAAATTGCCAGCAACGGTCTACCTCAATTTTCGTCACCCATAAAATATACTTGTAAAAATTTATGTTGTTCGTTTTCAGCTGGAAAAAGTGAACCTATTCTAAAATAATTTACTTTTTCCAGCTGAAAACGAACAGCTCTTGCACCGTAAATGTAGGCGAAAATCCCGGCATTATTATTTCCCGGTCAACTCCGAAGGACGTCACTTGAAAGCATGAGTCATATTTCCGGATCCTGTTTAAAAAGCGCCGTGACTCATTAGCATCATCTAAAAAGAGAGTTTTCAAAGGTCCTCTGGTTCCGTAAGTAACTGAAGAGACACTTTGCCATTGGAACAGCACGTGCCTGCGGTCTCATCTTTCCATTTTAAAGCGCTGCAAATCGACACGCCTTGTCCATCAGTCCGATAACAACTACCCTGTGATTTTTATAATCAATCAACGGATCATAATTGAATGCTGCGTCATTAAAAACCGACCAATTGTTTCTTTGTAAATTTTGTCGACGTTCAGCTTGGAGCTGTGCATTTGCATCTCTTCGCGCCTGTGTCTGTTCTGGTGTTTCAGATGCCCTTATAGTAGATTGACGTTCAGCTTGCTCAATGAGTCTGTGTTGAGTTTCATCAGGTGTTTCCACGACTCTTAAGGCGGCCTGATGTTCCGCTTATTCGAATAGCCTTTACTGACTTTGAGCAGGTGTTTCAGTAGCTCTTAAAGTATATTGACGCTCTGCCTGTTCAAAACACATTTGCTGACTTTGATCAGGTGTTTCAGTAGCTATTAAAGTAGCTTGACGCTCTGCCTGTTCAAGACGCCTTCGCTGACTTTGAGAAGGTGTTTCAGAAGCTCTTAAAGTAGCTTGACGCTCTGCCTGTTCAAGACGCCTTTCCTGACTTTGAGAAGGTGTTTCGGAAGCTCTTAAAGCAGCCTGACGCTCTGTCTGTTCAAGACACCTTTGCTGACGTTGAGAAGGAGTCTCAGATGCTCCAAAAGCAGCCTGACGCTCTGCTTGTTCTTGCCTCCTCAGTTGATCATCTTCTAAAGATTCTAGCAATCGAGTTAATCTTTTCGCTTGTTCAAAGATAGATAGAAGATACTCTTGAAAGGCTGGACTTACGTTTGCGAGGCATTATGAAGTAACAAAAAACCTATTTATAAAAAAACGTTGAAATACCTAAAAGCAATTAAATTTCCTTTTAAATATTTTTTAAATCAAATCCAAAATATCTAAAAGGAATAAATATTTCTTTTAAATATTTCTTAAAATCAAAACAACAAAACCAATTCAACACACAACACGAATCAGAAAATAATAGCCAAAAAAATCGTATTAACTTAAACCAAATCACAAAACAAATCGCAGAAAACCGAAATCGAAAGCAGTAGGCAATATAAATATAACCAACGAAAAAAGAAGTAAGTGTATAGGTACCGTATACACTATCTATACTATTAATATTCCTTTAAAATATTGTTAAACAACCTAAAAGAACGAAAATCAATTAACGATTCTAAATAAACAAAATCCAAAATCAAAGCCAGAGTCTATATATGTATAAAGGAATACCAACCAAATCAACAAAACCGATCCAATAAAATACACAAATCCGAAAATGAAAGCCAATATAAATCCATTCAACTTTAACCAAATCACAAAGCAAATAACAAACAACCGAAATCGAAAGCGGGTAGTCGAATAAGCTACGAAATAGAAACAATTTAAGCGTATAGGTATCGTATGCACTATATGCTGACGCGTGGCTCAACGGCGGGAGTTAAGTACATGTCATGAAACATTTCGTTACCGCGTTTTAAAAACCCGTTACTAGGTTTTCTTACATCTAGCGGAATGAATTTAAACTATGTATACGTTAGTTAAAAAAACTCAAAAAAATATTATTCTTCTAATTTTGCACAATTTTTCTTATTGTAATACCGATTCATTCATAACCACATATAAGAACTGTATACATTTCCGTTCAATAAATATTACCAAGGCTTATTAATAAGGCTTACTAAGAACTGTTTCTACCACAGTTAAGTAATAGTTAAGGGTGAAAGTGTGACAGGTGGTGATAGTAATTCTGATCCATACTTATAACCACGCCTGTAACACTTACGGGGTAGGCAGAGCATCAACGGATTACTTAATATCGTCTGAGAGGTTATCGCCTATTCTGTGAATCACAATGCACCAAAACGTTTGAAGAAAATCTTTGATGAAAATTAATTTTGGTAATATTCTAACCTTCTGTGTTCGTCCATCGTACCATCGTACGTTTTGTAGAATCAAGGTGGCGCCACCTAGCTGAATTTAATTTTGCAAAATTATCGATTTTCCCATGGGAATGATATGTTTTTCCGCTGAAAAAATTAGCCTATTTCATTCTACAGCCACCGAACTATCCCCATACAAAAAATCATGCCATGCCGACGCTCTGTTGCGACGTGAAAGAAGGACAAACAAACAAACAAACACACTTTCGCATTTATAATATTAAAAGTATGTATTTATGGCTGCCACCATATGTAAGAAAGGATCTTTGCGATATTTAGCAATATTCCGCCGCCACAAATATTCCACTATTCACCAAAATTCTGAAACTTGGAAGAAACCGCATAACGAAAAGCTATCAACAAAATGGCCGGCCTAGCGATTAATTTTACAAATTGGATGAATCGATTCACAAAAAGTCGAAATCTCAAAGATTGATTTCGCAAAAATCGATCTCTTTTTGATTTACGTTAAAAGTTTATATTTACAATATCAAAAGGTACAATAAATAACAAATAACATTGAATGATTGAATTGAAAAACTGTCATTCTATACGAGTTAGGGTACATTCAACTATAGTTCATAAAAGATAGCTTTATCTCTGCGACAGCTGTTAGTAAAAATCAGGCCTATGAAGTCCTGAATTTCTTTGTAGTACAGACAGTACCTGTCAATGTCATACTTTATGGGCATGCACTAATTAGGTCGGCATGCCCATAAAGTATGACATTGACAGGTACTGACTGTACTACTAAGACATTCAGGACTACATAAAAGTGATTTTACTGACAGCTGTCACAGAGATCAAGCTATCTTTTATGAACTATAGTTATAATATGTTATCTATGGTCTTAGTTCAGCAAAATATTACTTATTCTCAGAAGGGCTAGAACCCAGAGTCGTAAAGCCAGTTAATATAAAGAAAATATTACTTAATATGTAGGTAAATAAAAGTTATTATGCTACCATTATTACAGTATCATAACAAGTATGCCCAGTTGTTATCAATAATATTAAGAGAAATAACAAATACACATGACAGCTTACAAATTAAATCCAATATGAGAATAAAGCGAAGTCGATGAGAGTTATTTGTTGCAAATTATGCGCTTGGACCTCACCGTCGACTTTGGTGCACTACCACTGTTAACATTTGGTGACACTTTCTTCGTCGTAGAATCAGATGGTCGATCCGATGCAGCAGGCTGCTCATATTGTGTAATGAGCTCATCGAGGTCCTTGGTGTCCGTCAGCCGATGGCGCTTACCACAAAGCAACTTGACGTGTATATTACCATCGAGTGACCAAACTTGTCTAATATCAAAGTGCTTACGTGCAGCAATGAATAAACCTTGACGCTGACGAGTAAGAAACTCGGACAGCACATATGAAGTGCCTTTTAACATAGTCTTTTTGGCCCAAATGGTTGACTTAATGGACTGATCACTAAACCGATTCAGAACTGGTCTTACACGAGCTTCAGATACTGCAGCTTTGACATTGACAGGTATGACATTGACAGGTGCTGACTGTACTACTAAGACATTCAGGACTTCATAGGCGTGATTTTTACTGACAGCTGTCGCAGAGATCAAGCTATCTTTTATGAACTATAATTGTAAATGATTTTATAAATCTTAATAAAACAGAAAACGATTCGATATCGATTCTCTAGGGTGAAATATCGATCCACTAGATCGATTCAGTACTATACATCGATATGACATTGACAGATGGAACGTCAAAAACGGGAGAATTTTAACCTAAGAGAAATTTTAACCTAAAGAAAGTATCTGAGATCACATAAAATGTTATTGGCCCCCAAATCACAGTTATTAGCCTCTTAAAGTACAGTTATTGGCCATCACACAAAAAAGGACGTTAATTAAATAGTATAGGACGAAATCCTAGTTCAACAATTGTCTTTCTTTGACGCTACATAAAAATTCACCATCAGAATGATTGTCACCAATGAAGTTTTCGTTATTTTCATCTCCATTTTCGCTATTTTCAGTAATAATATAACAGTTGTAACTGTGTGTGCTCTCTATGAGATTTTGATACACACCGTCTATGAAAATTACGCTTACATTGAGAACACGTATACGCGAGATACGCGATTCGTTAAGTTTCCTTTCTTCTCGGGTTTTTTGCAAATATTACAGGTCTGGTTAAACATAATTTTTTTTATTAATTTTGGCAGCCATGGTTTCTTCAGCCTTTCTTTTTCTATTAATTTATTTTTGTTCTCTTTGAATTTTATGTTGTCTTGTTCCTTTTTCTATGTTTTATTTTTGCTTAGCTTTTTTCTAGAATCTTTTGATAATCTGCTCCTGATATGTGATATGTGTATGGGTGGTACGTGTACAAAATCTTTAAGACCGGCTTTTAGGTCTTGACGTGGAAGAGCTTCGTCTTCAATACTAAAGTCTTGCGAAGTAATAAGATCATCTGGTTTTAATGTTTTTGTGGAGATTTCGTTTTCTCTTGCTATTGCATCAAAGTTGCTTTGGTCTATTTTATTTATCTCAATGCTCGTTTTAGTAATAATTGTATTTTTTCTGTTGAATTATTGGAAATCGCATGTATTTGTGCTTTTTCTGTATTTAAAATTATCTGCTGTCATCCATCCAGATGGGCTGGTGTCATAACGGAATTCTTTAGGCACACTTTGCTTTATTCTGTCGGGTAATCTTTGGTAGGAATACACAATTGTAGGCAAGATATTTCCTACATCAGCTGAAACAGGACTGTCATGTATTCTTTGGCTTATCCTTTATTTATTTTTTTGAGAGAGGAGAAAAAAACGTGTACATTGTAGTACACGTTTTTTTCTTCTCTCTCAGCAAAAACTCTTCCTGTTGTTGGACAAGTCTGAAAGCCACTTTCATCTGCGTTAAAAATCCTTGATGAATCTTTTAAGACACTGTTTAGACCTGATTGTTGTAGTAAACTTGTTACTTCAGCGAACAGTTACGAATACTGCTTCTCCCGTCCTTTGTGTGATTCTTGGATGACGTTTTAAAAAACCTTACAACCACCCTTTCCCAGGTCTATTATTTGCAAACGGGGTTTCTCGAAAATTTGCAATCAAAAATTTTTGAAGAGAGTCCAAAATATCACCTCTATATCACAGATCCAATCTTCCAATAGTTGTTCTTCTTCATTCGTTAAATATGGGTTTGGTCCAAATTAGTTTTTACTTGTTGGATTTTTCATTTTTAATTGCAATGTTACCCTAGGTATCCCATATTTTTTGCTGCAGTTCTTAAAGGGATTCCCTGGTTAATATCTTCTAACGCGTTATCCAACTGCTCCTTCGAATATTTTGGTATTTTCTCTCTTCTTGTCACAAATCTATGCAAAAGTTATAGGAAGAATTAGTTGTTGGCCTTCCTTAGAATTTAGTTATTGGCCCCCCGGCTAATTACTGATCCCGATAGGCTAGTTTACCAGAACTTTAACTGCATATTTATTAGGGCCAAATTGACTTAAATCTTGAATAAAATTACAAAATATCACAGTTTAGTAATTGGCCCCCTGGGGCCAATTATTGAAATAAAATAAAATTTGATACAGTTATTGGCCAGTGAACTTTTTTATAGGTTGGGTAAGGAGAATCATATGTAACTTTATATTTTACGTAAGCCACCCTTTCTCTGTTTAAAACGTGCAGTAAAACATCGCAAACAAACCAAAAAAGTATTTTTAAGTCAAATAATGGAAAAAACCTCACCTTAATATTTTGATAACCATGCGGCCTCTCTCGCGACAGTTTTAAGAAAGAAAGTTTTTGTTGTTTGTGGTACAAACTGATATTATTTTGTTATATTACAATGAACTGGGTATTATTTTTTGAAGACATTTGCGTCACTTTCTCTCTCATAACTACTCAGATAAGACTATTTCAGTCAAAATAAATGAAGATGGCCAATTACTATCGCCTGGCCAATTACTATATCCGCTATCCTAGTCATTTATCAATATTTTTAAAAAATAATTAGAAATACTTCGACGCTGCTCCGGAAGCAAAAATCGCATGGGTGTGCTTCAGATAAACCCCCTTGACCCCACCCCCTCACAGTGACATAATCTTCAAATTCAGGTGACCGAATTTTAAACTCAACCCCGCAACAGTACACAAAGCAAACACAGCTGCCACTTGTACGTCCTCCATCTCGCCTAGCGTGTAAGCGACTAGTTCCTCACGAAGTTGAGCGAGTGTGTATAGAGGCTCCTCGTACCACGGCTGACCTCGGTGAATACGTCGGGCGAGGAACTTCGCGAGTAGTGTACTGCAATCAGACAAGTAAAAAGTTATTACGCACGGTAATCCTACAGAAACGCTTCGATTTACATGACATAAACAAATCCTAATAATACATAAATAGATACATCATTCAGTGAATTAAGGAAAGATTTAACGACGTTTGATTATGATGTTTGTATCGTAATGCGAACGATATATAACGAATGCAAAACAAACATATAGAAAAATATCAAAAATTAGCGACCAAAACAAATGTCAAACACCTAAATCAATGTCAGAACCATAGTCATAGAATATATTCCATCCTAAGCCTATGGTAAGAACCAAATGCGACCATTGATTACAAACACAGATCATAGAATAAACGCGTTCTATAAACTGTCAATACGAACACTAGATTATGGAGTGTAGAAGTAAGGAGTACCAACTCCCATAGTAGAATAGTTTAAAAAGTGGCCACCTGTAAGCAGTAAATAACAGTTCAAAAACTCTCCACAACAGCGCTGGAGTAGCTACTGGGATGAAATGAACTTAGCAGTTGTCGACGGTTTGAGTGTGCTGCTAAACTGCTCAGTAGCTTTAAAATCTAAAACAATTTTATTTAGTAAATATAACCTCGAAAAGTCGTCTATACCACTAATATTTTTCGGTGCGTTCTTTAAAATTTACCCCGTGGCTATAGTGGCGCCACCCTTATTTAACGGTTTTCTATGGAAACTTTTTAATACACAGTCTCTCCATACTTCTACACTCCATACACTAGGTGATGCAACGATTAGAGTATTATCGAAAGTACCTTAATAACACAATAACACCGCGTGTACCGTACGAAAAAATTATCTCTAGTATCAGTAGAAAGAATTTTGGAGGCAATACGTCAATATATTTCGTCCATGTTACGTCGAAGTTCAGTGCCTAAACCGAATCTTCCCAAAGACGATTGATAGCGTTAAGGAACCTACGCAATAAAAAAACTCACGATTCTTCACACAGATAAGGTAAATGCCACGGTTGTCATGGATAAGTCAGATTTTAATTCTAAAATACAAAAACTTTTGTCGTTTCTAAGAACTTATAAAAAGCTTAAAAACGACCCAAAAAATTGCACATTTAAAACAACTAGTGATCTCATAAAGAAACACTCCGAAAAATTTTATCTGGACGTTAAATCGATAATACCTACGTGTGCCAAATCACCAAAGTTGTATGGGTTACCAAAAATACAAAATTCCAATGCTCCACTAGGTCCCACAGTGGGAGATTGGCTCAACACTTAGCGAAAATACACTCACCACTCAGGTAACATACAAGAGCACACATAAGGGATTCCTACCATTTTGTCAGCGAGAAGACCTACATCTGGCAGACAATGAAACTCACACTGTGTATACAAAAAATACTCATATGTATAGATATTTAAATGATGCTTCTCACCACCATACTTCACAGTTAGCAACTGTGGGTGTCTTTGTTTCAAAGAGCACGAGGAATCTGTGTCAGTAAACACTTGGCTGCCGAGCTCCAACAGGTCAAGCAAATTTGGCATGACAACAAGATTCGAGTCCCGCGCCTACGTCACAGTGAATGAGTAAAGCCGGCAACAGTCAAGTGTATACCAGCTGTACTGATATAGGTCAGAGCAGTCACTGGCAAGATTGGTTATATCTTGAAGCGCGCTTCCATTAAAACATAGTTCAAACTGCCGAAGAATATTGGTCAGTTTTTACCATCAGTCAAATGTAATGTCCCTCTGCAAGATGCAGGAGCGTAAAAGTTTGGTTGTGAAAGTGGTCTGTAGTACACAGGGAAAACTTAAAGATCAATTAAAACCCGCATTAAAGAACATATAGCTGATGTGAAGAATCGACGTTCCGTGAAGTCTGCAGAAGAACTTAAGCCACGACTTCAGAAGCAATTATATGATTATTTAGAGTATTATAGTTTATTTTTTCTCATAAGTTTATGGTGACTAAAAGATTATATATATATATATATATATATATATATATATATATATATATATATTTTAAATAAAAAAATAAATATATATTTATATATTATATATCATCCAAAATCAAACCCTATTAAGAATAAAAATTCAGAAAGAAACCCAACACAACGTTTTTAGTGGTAGTGAGGCACATGCCTCGTTATAGGTAAAAACGTTGTCCGGTTCTCTACAATCACCATACGAAACTCAGCAGCTAACGCTGCTATTTTAAGCCGGTATTCTGTGAAAGCGTGGTCCTTTCCCTGATTAAACCAACCCATTCGTGCTACATCCATTATATAGCTGCAACGTGACAAATATAATGTAAGTCTAATAAAATGGGATTTTATAATTAAACTTTTCACTTATTTATTCTC
>CAJQZP010000028.1:0-26667 GCA_907164705.1 Parnassius apollo
AAAGTTTAATTACAATTCGTTTAGCTTTTCCAAAGATTTGACTAGGCAGACAGAAGAACAAAAAATTTTAAAAATATTTTTATGTCTTAAAGGCTCGCAAATAGGCAGTTATTTTTACATTACTTTTACAATATTAATTTTATTTATATGTATATTTTATATATTCACACGGCATTGTATCAGTCAAGCTTAGAAATAAAAAGGGCGATGCACCAAAAGTGTTATATTGTCCAGCACTACGTGACACGCACTCATACTAACACATGCCTCGCTTATAGAATGCCACTAAGTTCTGTCCTAAGCCAATTACATTCATCGACTAACTGAATATTTCATCAGATCGTCATACTTGCCAGTACGAGACAGCCACTGGAGAACCTTTATTCACAATTCGTTGTCGGATTTTATAGCTTCAACCTAATGATCCATTGGCCTATGTTACTTATAATGTCACACGTTATACCTTTTAACCAAAATTTCGTAGTTTAATTAACTATAAAACTCTATGCACTTAAAACCTACATGGCACCTAAAACTAGTCTATTACGAGATCTCTCAAACGATCGCTTTTCTGACTAACCAATTTCATTCATTCGGCATATTCTACTAGTTCATCTACTCAATTTGGACTTTGAAATTTACTGGTTCTTTTTCCTTGATTTCGGGTTAGTATCACAACCCGAAATCAGAATCACACAACAATAAAAAATTATCTTTATCAACGGTATCGAAGGCTTTTCGGAAATCGAAATATGCAGTGTCCACCTGGCTCCCAGCATCCACTACTGGCACCACATAATTTATAAAGGACAATAAATTACTCCCAGTACTTCGACCTGACCGAAAACCATGCTGAGCTTCAGTAAGCTGCGAGTTCACTTGATCATAAACATATTTATAAATAATCGACTCAAATACCTTAGCGATTGCACACAATACGGCCACCGGTCTATATTCATCCACCTTTGAGCCCGATCCTCCTTTCAGCACAGGAATCACTCGGGACACTTTCCATTCGTCCGGGTAGTAACCT
The DNA here is from genome assembly GCA_907164705.1 of Parnassius apollo. Lineage (NCBI taxonomy): Eukaryota > Metazoa > Arthropoda > Insecta > Lepidoptera > Papilionidae > Parnassius > Parnassius apollo. The sequence continues at coordinate 1,034 of CAJQZP010000028.1, forward strand.
TCTTTTAGAAACAGGTTAAAAATATGTAAAAGAGGCAATTCAAACACCATACGGCAGTCTTTTAAAATGAACGGTGGTATACCATCTGGACCCACGGACTTCTTGGGCTTAAGACGTGCGAGGGCGCCTCGAACATCTCGCACGTTTATCCGCCCGATATGAACAGTAGTTGAACTCGTCGCGTAGCTTAACGCTTGCACGGCTGTGCGCTCCGCTTCCCTCGGATCTAAAGTGGGACTCTCCTTACTATACACTGAATGAAAAAAATGAAGCAAAATACTCTGCACAGTCCGCATCCCTAATCACTTGCCCGTCTTTAATAATTTGAGTTCTATTAAGTTTTGACTGTTTACTCCTAACGAAATCCCAAAAAATTTTGGATCCTCTTTTATATTATTTTGTACTCTACACTGATATGCCTGGTAAGCCCATCTTATTTTATTTTTAACCACTGCACGATAGCGTGAGAATGATTCATAATCCGTCCGAGATCCCGTTATTTTAAATAATTTATGGTATTTCCATTTGAGTCTTATATCTAATATTAAATCAGCCGTATACCAATCAGGGTAAGTATACTTCGCATTACGATTACTTAATTTACCTTTCTTCCGAGGCACACATATACTAAACTCATTCTTTATAATGTCGTAAAAATAATACAAGGAGGATTTGGCATCTTCTAACAGATATAACGAACTCCAGTCAATTGAACCTAATAACTTATATAATTTGAAGAAGTCACATTTCCTAAAATTCCAACCAGAGCTTTCAATTATTATATTATTATTATTAATATTATTACCAGTTATACTAATGGCGGTTCGCCCCCCTCCTCGTGTCCGCTGCCGTGATTTTTACGGTCAGAGGTGGGTGCTGCTCATCAATATTAACTAAAGACTCACCCGACAGTGATACTTCCACGTCACTTACCAGCAAGGTTGTTAATACCAAGTCCAGAATGCGATTGTTTACATTAAGCACTTCATTTATTTGACGAAATCCACAATATGCTGATGGCTGATGCTTGATGGGAGACTTCAACGCAAAACTAAGCACAAGAGAAAGCGGTGAGCTGAAGGTGGGGAAATTTGGAGTAGGGCAGCGGAACCGAAGGGGCCAGCAGCTGGCCGACTTTATGGAGAAAGAGGGACTCTTATGATGAACTCTTTCTTCCAAAAAGCGGCCCCACAGGAAGTGGACCTGGTCAAGCCCCGACGGTTCGACAAAAAATTAGATTGACTTCATTATGACGATCAGACGCCAACTGTTCAGTGATGTCTCAGTGAACGCAAGGGTGAAAACTGGCAGCGATCACCGAATGGTTAGAGGCACACTGAACCTAAATGTTAAGTTGGAGAGGTCTCGTCTAATGAAGTCAACGCTCCGTCCCCCCTCGTGCTCTAATCCAGAATCCCGAAATCTTCCAGCTCGAGTTACAAAACCGCTTTCAGTGCCTATTGCAATGCAGTGGACGATATGAATGACAAGGTCGTGGAGACTGTCCATGCGGTCGGGACTAAGTTCTGCAAGACTCGCCGCAGAAGAACACAAAAACTCTCCGATCATACTCTTAATCTCATGGCTGTTAGACGGGAGATGAGGCTGCAATCGTCAACAGATTTGACAGCATACAGGCAACTGAACAGACATATCTCCAAATGCATGCGGCGAGACTTACGCAACTTTAATACTGCTCGTATTAAAGAAGCGATCGAGCGGAACCATGGTTCCAAAACCTTTGCCAGAGATTTGTCTGCCAGAAAGAGCCAACTGTCAAGGCTGAAGACTGAGTGTGGCAACATCGTTTCCGGGACACCTGAGATTCTGAGTGAGATTGAGAGGTTCTATGGGCAGCTGTACACATCATCGTTGGAGCCAAACGCAAGTGTGAGTAACGATCCAAGAGCAAGTCTTATCCGACACTATTCCGATGATATCCCGGACGTCAGTCTGAGCGAGATTAGAATGGGTAGTATACATAATATATAGTTCTTAAATTACATTAAAACTATTGAACTATTTTATCCTATAATTAAATATACTAAACACTAAACAAAAACTATTTCATATTTACAAAAAGTTATATACGTAAACAGCGTTAAAATACTTTAACATTCAATCGCCTCCAACGCCCTAGCCCTGACTGCGTTATTTCGCCCGGGCGCGTTGCGATTTTACGTAATTATTTCACGTAGATAGCAAGAGTGTTTTTGCCTCCGCCTGATTTAGCCTCGAGTAAATTAATACCTACGATACCGTTTTTTTTATAAATGACACCAACGCAGAGACGTATCATCCTACTTGTCCTAATAGACGGTGTAGCTACGCTCTTACTTCGGTTTTATCAGTATCAAAGTCAAAATTTTATATAAAACAATTTTATTTAAAAAAAAACAAATATATCATTTTTTATCTGATTTTATTTTATTTTTCAATCTAATATAATTTTAATTAAAGAAAATTTTCTTTATTTTCTTGCTGATGTCTTAAATGCGTGAATTTAATTTTAAAATTATTCAAAATACAAACTTGTATCATCAAGATAAAATTTCTTTTCCTAAAGTGTTCCAAATTTTTGAATACTTTGACTGCTTGGATACCATTGGCATTCTGTTTGTCAGTATAATATTGAACGGTTTAAATGATCGCATATATTTGACGTTATATGTGTTCCGATATATTTGAGCAATATTAATGTTCTCAATAATTTGACCACTATGGAAGGTCGAATGTTTATGATCACTTTTGATGTTTCAAAATATTTGACCACCTTGACTGCTCCCTTGTATCTGACGCTGACTGTACTGAGTACGCGATCAACTTACATATCGTTTTTTTTAAATCACTCATTCAGTACATCATTGGCCATAACATTAGCTGAGGGTGTTTCATTAGCTACGCATACATGCATCATTTATCGAAATGCAGTGCGGGGTGTAGGCGTGAGGAAGGGTTATGTCGGCTGCGCTGCGGCACCATTGCTCGCTACGCCGTTCACCGAAAAAAAGAAAAATGGAAAGAGTATGTAAAATTTGTGCGGACATATCAAAGAAAGAAACTGGGAAACGTGGACGAAAAGAAACTATTTCTTATTTAAAAAAATGTTACACAATTACAAATTACGCTGGTTGATATATGTTGTACGTAATGTTACAGTTTTTATTTTATTTTTTTTATTTTAGCACCCTATTTAAGGTTAATTTTCAAATATAACAATAATTAATAATTATATATTTTTAATTATATCTTTAAAATAGATAATACATAAAAGAAATAAAGAAACATTACGCATATATCACTCATAGTTATTTTTCTAAAAATCTTACAATACATTTAAAAAATGGCCGGCGTACCAGAGAATGCGCGCTAAAATACGGTTGGCTATCAAAGTGTCAAAAATATAAATAAAAAGAAATCGCTAATATTTACTTCAAATAATTATTTGCTATAAAGCCAAATGTTTCGAACTCAGCCCAATACAATGGACTTTAACGTCAATACAAAACAATATTTGCGTTATGATCAGACCTACTTCAATTGACTGTTCGTCTCTGTGGCTCTATTATTCCGCAGTATAATATGGCAGGCGCCCGTTAGTTGGTAACATTATAATAGTTATTGCTTAATATTAACAATTTAAAATCATACGACTGAAACTTTCAGTAATGTTTGAATACTGGTTTGAATATTTTGATTTGATCCTACGTAAATGTACGTGTGGATTTTAAAGTAATCTCTATTGGAGTATATAGTGTGTTGTAAAAATGTAAAATAATCAATCAAATAACAATATTTATGTTTTTCTAATCGACATATATATATATATGGCTTTGCTCGGTTTCTACCTATAAAATCCAATTTACTTCATAAAACTTTTACCTCAAATTTAGACTAAGTTAAAGTAAAACTGCTTGTCTGGATTTACATCTGTGAAAATTGATTCAAAGTTTGCCCGTGGCAGGGTCTGGCCTTCTGTCGCCCTCAGTCACGTACTTTATTCGAAAAGGTTGTGGAATGAAATTTTATAAAAAGTGCCTAATATAAACGCTAGTGTAAATAAGATTTCTCGAAAAAGCAATTTTAAAGTTATACCTAAGTATTTTAAAGTAATACCTAAAAAGAGTTATATTAATAGTATAGTTGTAGCACTAATAGGTCGGCTCGAATGGGGAAAGACCACGCTCTCACAGAATACCAGAGTAAAATAGTAGCTTAATGCGGCTGTGTTTCGTATGGTGAGTGTGAACACTCGATCTTACTCGTCACGGGTGATAACTCATCTGCATTTTGATTCCTAATCGAGGATATATGTAGATGTCTATGGGATACACCAACCATTTATTATCAGGTGGACTGTGTGCTCGTTTGTCACCCTATCCTATAAACAAAATGAAAGGGTTATGATCATAAATACGAGTATTAAACTAAAAGGGTGATAAGAACAACCAGAATTACTGTAAAAAATCTGGCATTACTGCTACCCTAAAACTACAAGTTTTTCATATTAAGTAAGATTTTTACAAACTGAAGGAAATTTTCTGTGAATTAAATAGAATATTTTGAATGTCACTATTTTATTTGAATTATACCTATTTTATAATTGGTACTGGTGATTGTAATCTATACTGTAATTTTGCCGCGTAGCTGGCGCCGGTGCAAGAGAATTCATTATTTTATGTCGGCTTGTTGGTGTCAAAAGACATTTTTTTTACAGAAGGGGGGAAAAACAAGCATGCGGTTCACCTTATGGTAAGTGACTACCGCCGCTCATGAACAACCACAACAGCAGGGGAATTGCAGGTGCGTTGCCGGCCTTTGAGGGAGGAATAAGCTCTTTTCTTGAGGGTCTCTAAGTTGTATCGATCCGGAAAGTCGCCAGTGGTACGCAAATCCACAGAGAAGTTGTCCTAGAAAAACGCAGAGTGGTGGACCGCCACGCATCCAGATGGTGAGGATGATATCGTGAATTTTGACACGATGTTCGTTCGTGAAATTTGGCGGCTGGAACTAATCCGAACAATTCCTCAGAGCACTGCCCATAGTAGATACGACAGAAAACGCAAAGGGATGCAAACACCTTACGCAGTGCCAGTGAATCGAGCCGATCAGAAAGAACTTGGTCATCGACGATTCGATCGCTCTGCGCTGGATGCGGTCAAGTGGAAGGAGCTGGTACTGGGGTACCCCGGCCCAGAGATGAGAACAGTATTCCACGTGAGGCCGAACTTGCGCTTTGTAAAGTTGCAAGCGATGTGCCAGCATAAAATACTGTATCTGAGCATGCCAAGCTTTTTATAGGCCAATTTTGTCTTCCCGTCCAAGTGACCACGAAACTGAAAATTATTCGATTTGCCGACGCCGAGGATTCCGATGCTAGCTATGGCAGCAAAAGGAGTGCCTTCAAACTGAGGAGATACGACAAAGCGGTTCTTTTTTAGTGGTTATTGCGCAAACTTGTGTCTTCTGGGTAGTAAATTGGACTAGATTTAGTTGCCCCCAATCCGATAATTTGTTAAGCAAAGACTCGACTTCAGACACAAGTTTGTCCCGGTACTCGGCGACGTTTTCTCGAGAAATATTGGCACGGCCGGTGAATAAGGTATCACCAGTGCTGTCATTTGCATAGCAAGAAATGTTTTCAGTTCGCAACATATCATTGGTATGCAGAAGAAACAGCGGTGGTGATAGCACGCAGCCTAGTAGAACACCAGCGTTCATAGGCTTGAAATCAGAGCACGCACCGTTCACTACAATCTTGATGCCCCGATTAGCAAGAAAAATTGTGATCCAATCGCACAGTTTCTCGGGAAGCCTATAGGCAGGGAGCTTCGAAAGAAGCGCTTTGTGCTGGACCTGATCGATGGCTTTAGGTATGTCCATACTAACGGCCAATGCCTCTTCCTTGGACTCTACTGCCTCCGCCCATGTATGAGTAAGGTAGACTAGAATATCACCAGCTAATCGACAACGAAAGAAACCGTATGGCTAGTCACTGATCAGCTGGTGATCCTCAAGATACCTCATAAGCTGGCGTATTACAATGGACTCTATTTTTTTTTTCGAAAACAAAAAAGTGATGGCTATAGACCTGTACTTGGACGGGTCTGAGCGCTTGACTATTTGGGGATCGGGTGGACCTATAGAGGCACCCATGGACGTGGGGAGGCACCCGTGGACGTGGCAATGGTCGTCGCTGTATACGCGCAGCCATAGGATGGACAGGTTCGTACCTTCAGGACTGCCGAGTCGTTGAAAACAGATGTCCTTCCTGACGTATACGCAAACTCCAGTCCGGGGCACAAAGGAATATTCTATTTTGTACCTCGGGTAGAAGAGGTATGAAGTATCGGTTGGTGAGGATACCTGAGTCTCAGTTATAAAGAGCAAGGCTGGCTTAGCCGTCTCCAAATGGTAGGGGGCGGCGTTAAGTTTTGAATGAAGTCCCCTGATGAAATTCACGGTTGGCGTGGCAGGATTCGTCTTGGTGTTCTTGCTCCGCTTGTCACCAGCAGTTTTAGTCACGAGCGGAATTGCGTTGCCCCCCGTACCCCCCAGAATACGTGGAGCAGCCTGAGCGCTCACGCTTAGGAAGAGTAGGATAACTTATTCGTGGATGCTCAGCGAGGGGATTCTTCGTCACCAAGGGTGCTGATATCCTCCTGGGGTAGTTCTTCACTTAATTCTGCTACCATGTTAAGGGGGGGAGAGGAATGAGCGTCCGGCCACCTTCACTTACCAAGCAAAAGGCAGAAATTTCCCCGGTTTCAGCCGGCCCATACGTGCGACAGCAAAAGCTGCTGCATGGCTCTACTACTGTTAAGACATAACTATGGAAGAACAGAAAGACGTTGTAACTTCCAATTGATAGCGGTGCACTGTATAATTTTAGAAGTTACAGAAATAACATGTTTTATTCGTTGATAGTCCAGGCACACTCATGTTCATGTTTGGTACTGTGACGTACTCGAAACTTCGGTAATATAATAAAGGATAGTGAAACGCTCTCAAATCCACAAAACGAGTTTCATTCAACGTCCGATAAATGTTTGGTCAGATCGATAACCACTTCACCACTTGTATTATCATTTATTTTTATTCTTCTTATCAGTCCAAAAGCATTCGACTCATGTACACAATCGCGGGTGGCAGATTCTTTTTAAATTTTAAATTATATTAGTATAAATCAAAAAATATGTTTAGGTGGCGTAAAACGATAGGTGGTATTTCCTACTCTAGTAGTCCCAGGTGGCAACAAATACTAACGCTACTAGATAATAATAATAATATTCTGAGGGGTGACAACACAATCTATATTTTGATTCTGAATGGAATATAGATTGCGGTATCATGGACCAGAGCATCCACTTACCATCAGTTTGAACTATTTTTAGGATAAAATAGCTTAAAATAAGTTATGAGTTGATTTTACATTGATTTCTGGTGGAGCGACGAGCCTAAGGCTACCGAAGTCCAATTCCCCAGTCGAGCCTTAAAACCTATTACGCGAGATATTAACCAAAGTGGACTATATATGCGAAATGCTTCTACGTTTACATAAAATGGCGACTATAGCACGCGGTTTCCCATACAATCGAGTGCATTGTATGGGAAACCGCGTGCTAGTTCCCTAAAACGAACTATTATTTGCCAAATCTATGAAAGGAATCCTGCTTGAAAATAAAATTGGAGCGGATTAACTATTGAACACAATTATATCAAGCAGGAACTATTAGGAATGTTCACTCACCGGGGTGTTGCTTCTATGCGGCTTGGGCACTATATTGCTGCGACTTCTGGAAGACACTCTGGGTAGACTCTCTGGGTAGACTCTCTGGAGAGAGGCGGTGCGCGACTATATCTCACACGAGGTGAGGCGGGTTTACTGGAGCTCGAATGCTTCAGGCTAAGCGATTATACTAGCAGTGCGCGTGGGCAAGAGCTCTTTAGGACACTATTATCCTAGGCGGTGTGGTTCCAACGACGAGCGCAGCGGGAAGAGGGCGCGCGTCGGCCGCGCGTGCCTTTTTTATTCCTTCGGTTGCGATGATTGCGTAATATTCTAGAATCATCTTCTTTCCCCTCCCACCCCACCACCCCGATGTGTCGATAGGAGGGTATGAATGATATCGTTTGGAAAGGGATAAACGATTTGGCAATCCTACCGTCAAATAAATAAATACAAATGGTTTTCCGCGCAACCATCTCCCCCGCCCTTGAAGGATTTCCTTAAAAAAATAACTAAAACAACTAGAGCTAAGATCAAACTAACAAAATAACTAACTAACGCTAAGATTACCTAAATTCAACTACAATTTCTAATCTAGAAAGCTAATTTAAATTATGGAAGAGGCAAGGGGCACAAACGGACAACAGGACGCATGTAAGACCCAACCGTGGTCTTAACGCGAGCTACCCTAATTACTCCGTCGGAACCGGGAAAGACCTCTTCTACAATTCCTAACGGCCAATGGAGAGGCGGCGTATTCTCTTTGGTGAGCACAACTACAGTTCCTACAGTTAAAGGCCCAGTTGCTGTGTTCCATTTTTGTCGAGACTGCAAAGTATGCAAGTATTCCATCCTCCATCGTTTCGAAAACGATTGCACTAACCGGTCTAATAATTTGTGGCGTGCGGAAACGCTAAGTCTGTTCTCATCCATATCTACGGCGGGCAAATACTTTAAAGGCGTTAAATTCAAAAAAATGTGCTGGAGTTAGAGCCAGTGGCTCCGAAGGGTCACTAGACAACGTACGACAAAGTGGGCGGCTATTCATTACGCATTCAATTTGAACGAGCACCGTACTTAGCTCTTCGAAGGACAATATTTGATCTCCTATTACTCGGTATAAGTGACTCTTTAGACTCTTAACATTAGTCTCCCAAATGCCCCCAAAATGACTCGCGGCTGGGACGTTCAGAGACCACTCAATGCGGTTCTCGGCTAGAATGTGAGCGAACTCCGAATTATAATACTTGCTAGCTAAGAGCTCATGTAGTTCTGATAAAATACGTTTTGCACCGACGTAGTTCGTACCGTTATCCGAATATAATTTACATTCAGGGCCACGGCGGGAAAGAAATTTTAGGAGCTGACTCCATATGGGTGCCTATTGGTGACCATAATGAAAGATGAAATCTTTTACTAATATATTTATTATAGCGGAACGTGCCATACAGTTGGCGAGCAACTAGTGACTGGTTGAAAAAATCTTATTCACTACATAATATAGTTACAATACAACATTGCGAAGTTTACATGTGTGTGCGCAGCACACCTACAATACTTCCCCCTTTACAAAAAATGAATACAAAAAACTTAAAACTATACAATGAATATAAACTTAAAACTAACAACAAAAACTTGCTAATGCGCTTGTGCGCAGGGCTGTACGGAGACCCCCGCGAAAGGGGTGGCGGCCGCGGCGGGCGCGGGCACATGCTGCAGACTGGTGCTAGAAGCACCTATCATGTGACCCATATTCTGGCCCGATATCGGAATGCCTGTCATTAACACCTGATGACGAAGCCAGCTTTTGAACTTCTTATTAAACTTTACCCAAATAGTGTACAGGATTATCGCCCCCATAAAACTGGCTATCACATATAACCATGTTTGAAAATTATCCACTTTATTCTCTACAGTATTTTGAGCCTGAGAAACAATAACTGGTTTTTCTTAAAAAATTACCCATAGTAAAAATCGTAAAACTTATCGCGCTAATGCTATCGCAAAGGAAGTATTTCGAATGAAATTATATTAAATACATTATAACTAAACTAGCTACCTGGAACCTATATGAAAGTGCAGTATACGCAAAATACTGAACACGATACCTCTACAATTACATTCAACTTAAATAATGTAACTTGAATATCCTGAATGAAAATATTATGCACTTGACAATGCAAATAATACTTTCACATCCATAGTAACTAAACCTGATTATCATTTAGACATGTAATTGTATAATATATATTTTATATTAACACTAGCTTATAAATCGTGAAGGTAACTTAACAATCCGACCACTTCGCGTTGTTTTCACGGTTATCGGGTTGCTCGGGCCGGGTAACAACGACGTCAGCGGTGTGGACGGTGGTAACGGAAACCGTACATGCGCAGGTGCCACATCCGCTGCGTTGTCAGCGTTACTTTGGCGTGGCGTTGCTTCGTTACCATCACATTCCTTTAATACATATGCAGGCTTTAATCTGTCGATAGAAATATGTACCTGTCTATCGGGTAATTGAATTAGGTAAACTTTTGAGCCCCTTTTTATCACGCGGTATGGACCGTCGTAGGGTGGTTTCAAAGGTTTACGTATTGAATCGTCCCTAACAAAGACATATTCACAGTTACGTAAGTCCTTGTGCACAAAAAAACTATGACAGTTACGTGAATCGTCGGATGTAGGCTTATAACTACGAATAGTATCTCTAATCTTATCCACTAAACAATAATCATTGACGTTACGGTTGTTCGAAGAGCCGTCATAAAAGTCTCCCGGTAGACGTAAGTTTCGTCCGAACGTTAACTCGGCGGCGCTAACCCCTGAGTCACTGCGGGCGGCCGCGCGAAGCCCAAGTAATACTGTGGGTAGCTCTTCCACCCAGGACCCATGTGACAGGCGAGCTGAAATTGCTGTTTTTAAAGAACGATGCCAACGTTCAACTGCGCCATTGCTTTGCGGATGATAAGGAGTAGTTCGAATTCTATTAACCCCCAACATTTTTAACAGCTGGTTAAAAAGACTACTCTCAAACTGGCGACCTTGGTCGCTAGTTAACTTTATCGGGCAACCGTAACGACAAATCCAACCTTCATATAAATGTTTGGCAACAGTTTCTGCCGTAATGTCTCGTAACGGAAAAGCTTCAGGCCACCTGGTCCTCCTATCGATTATCGTGAGTAAGTATCTATAACCATCTGGTGAGATCTCAAGAGGGCCAACGATATCGACGTGCACATGCTCAAAACGCTCTACTTCCGGAAACTTAGTCAGATTCGATACCGTATGTCTGTTAACTTTAGAACGTTGACATTGTATGCACGTTTTTGCCCACAAAGAAACATCACGATTCATACTAGGCCAGAAATACTTTTTGGCTAACATCTTTCGCGTAGAACGAATTCCAGGATGGCTCAAATTATGTAAACTATCAAAAGCTAGGCGTCGAAACTTTTCCGGTAGGTACGGACGAGCTGTATCAGTAGACATCTCACAAAAAATAGACTTATTTAACATAGGTATAACTAGTTCCTTTAACAAAATATTATCGGTATTTAAACCAGACATAACATTCATGATATAACTGTCGCTACGCTGCTCATTTGCAATGTCATCGAAATTCAACGCAGTTGGCATAGTCACGGCTTCGATGCACGATAAGGTGTCAGCTACGATGTTATTCGTACCGGTTATATGTCTTATATTTGTAGTGAACTCACTTATGAAAGCTAAATGTCTCGTTCTCCGAGGCGTTTCGCTTTCATCGCGTCCTACCTTTTGAAATGCAAAAGTTAAAGGTTTATGGTCCGTATACACGGTTATTTCTTGCCCTTCAAATAATTTCCGAAAATGTTTTATAGCTAAGTATATAGCGAGCAACTCGCGATCGTATGTGCTATATCGCTGTTGGGTGGTGGTCAATTTTTTTGAGAAATAGCCCAATGGTTTCCAGCTATCTCCTTCCTTTTGTTACAAGACTGCTCCCACGCATGTATTAGATGCATCAGTCATTAAAGCGAGTGCGGAACCCACTCTAGGGTACGTCAATGTAGCGGCCTGTGTGAGACCTGCCTTACATTGCGTAAATGCTTCGTTCGCACTATCCGTCCAGACGATGGGAGTCTTACCATTTTTCTTTGAGCTTTTAAGATATTTATTTAATTCTGTTAGATATAAAGTTGCGTTGGGAAGATGAGCTCGATAAAAATTGACCATACCGAGAAAACGTCTTAGTTCTGCAACAGTTTTCGGCTTCGAAAATTCCACAATTGCCTGAACCTTATCTTGCAACGGCCTGACGCCGTCGGTACTAATCTCGTGTCCTAAAAATTCTAGTTTAGTTTGTCCGAAACGACATTTTGCCAAATTAATTGAAATTCCATATTTATTAAGCCTTTTAAAAATAATTTCTAAATGTTGCCTGTGTTGAACTTCGTTGTCACTAGCTATAAGTAAGTCGTCTAAATAACAAAAAACAAAATCAAGACCTTGTAAAATGGAGTTCATAAAGCGCTGGAAGGTTTGTGCTGCTCCGCGTAAACCGAAGGTCATTCGAGGAAACTCGAAAAAGTCCGAATGGTGTTATGATAGCGGTTTTCTCCACGTCACCTGGTGCGACAGGTATAAAATGATAACTTCTATTGATGTCTAATTTTGAAAATATCTTTTTATCCGGAAGAATAAAAGTAAAATCGTTCAAGCGAGGAATCGGGTATCTGTCGGGCTTTGTTATCGCATTCAGCTGGCGATAGTCCCCACAAGGTCTTATATCTCCATTCTTTTTAGGAACTACATGGAGCGGACTAGCCCACGCGCTCTTTGAAGGACGACAGATGCCCAGTTCTTGCATGATGCGAAATTCTTCTTTAACTTTTTTATACCTGTCAGGTGGCAACGGGCGCACTTCCACGTGCACGGGCGGGCCAGAGGTCTCGATATAGTGGACGACGTCGTGTTTCGCAGTTTCTCGGAATGACGCTGGTTTAGTGATGTCCGGGTACTTTAACAATAAATCCTGATACGGATGATTTAAATCAATGGTTTTAATACTAGGTTAGAATACATTGACAACAGATGCCGAAACATTCAATGCTGTAGTTTTATCTATTAATTTACGCGCGGTTAAATCAACTAATAGTTTGTGGTACGCTAAAAAATCGGCGCCCAAAATTGGTTGTTTGACATCTGCTACAACGAATTCCCAACGATAAGGTCGGCGTAAGTTTAAGTTTAACACTATTGTCTTGGTACCGTAAGTTGCGATTTCATTGCCGTTAGCTGCGTATAATTTATATTCACTACACTGATTTAGACGATCTTTTCTCACGGCTGGTAAAACAGACACATTGGCACCGGTGTCAACTAAAAATCTAAGTCCGGAGTTACTGTCTGACACACACAAACGATTGAATGGAAAAACGGTACAGACCTGAAGACCCTCGGACTGTACCTCGCTGCTCAGTTTTTCCGGCTGTGTTGTTTTCCACGCGCAAGGCTTCGTACACCTGTTGGCCTTTTCTCGGAACCTGTAATGGTAAAAGCATAAGTAGTTCTCCTTCCGGGGACGGCAGGGACTGCTACGGCGCCTGGACTGTGAACGACGCCGGTTGCGATCAGGGGCGCGGGACCGCGACCTCTGCTGATCGATCCGGTCCACGGTAGCCTTTATTTTAGCCACCTCAGCTCTCAACAGGGCCAGTCATAGGCGGTAGTAGATGCTGGCGCTGGCACGGTGTAAGTAGCGGTGGCGGCATAGGAAGGCCACACAGCCTCCATGACGTTATCTGCAACTGCTGCTAGGTTGTCCAGGTCCTTGGAGTCGGACACAGTTAGCACGGCTCGGACTTGTGTCGGAAGACGACCCTGCCACAAGACGCGAAGGGTTTCATCAGGAACCTTGTCATGTAGCGAGCTCACGCATCCGCCGAAGCAGCTGAGATGGTTTCTGGTCGCCCAGCTCTAGCTCGCTCATAAGCTTCTCGATCTGCCTCGACATTGACTCCTCATAGATGTGGAGTAGCCGAGCTTTGAGTGCGTCGTACTTGTAGGTAGGAGGCGGGTTGAGTAATATGTCCGTCACTTGCGCGATAACCTCCTTACTTAGCTTAGACACGACCAGGTCAAACTTCGCCTCATCACTCAACCTCTGAGGTGCGAGGATAAGCTTCCGTGCGTACGAACCATACGCGTGGCTGGTCCGTCAAAAGTCTACGAGGCGAGACTGTAGGGACACTGCATCTACACCTGGCGCCATAATGGGCGGTTGCGCAGGTGGCTGGATGTCTTGAACGGGTGGCACGTTAACAGGCGGCACGTTCTGTGACGTAGGCGGAAACGGCGCACTCATGTTACTATATCTATTGTCCACCGATCACAACCACGCGAATATTGCCCACTACTGCATTAACATCACATAGACCACTTCGGTCATCTTGATCACGTCGGGGTCACCAGTTTAGGAGCTGACTCCATATGGGTGCCTATTGGTGACCATAATGAAAGATGAAATCTTTTACTAATATATTTATTATAGCGGAACGTGCCATACAGTTGGCGAGCAACTAGTGACTGGTTGAAAAATCTTATTCACTACATAATATAGTTACAATACAACATTGCGAAGTTTACATGTGTGCGCAGCACACCTACAAAATCTTTTAAATGCACCCATAAAGCCTGCTGTGCTTAGATCACCAACGAGTTCTATATACACCGCTCTTGTAGTTAGACATACGAAAATGCAGACGTAAGCCTTTGTGAATCTTATACCACGCCCGCGAGTGAGCGTGACCTTAAACGGACCAGCGAAATCAGACCCGGTGTGCGTAAAGGGCTTTACTGATTGTATTACTCGACAAGATCTAAGTTCCGCCATTTCCGGAAATGACGGCTTGGGGCGTGCCCGAAAGCAAGCTATACATCTGTGCACCCGATTGCGGATTAAACTACGTGCAGAAAGAATCCAATAATTCTGATGCAAGATCGACATCAGCAAGTCGGGGCCAGCGTGCGAATTCAATTCATGATGGTAATCGACTACGACTAATAAATTCATGATATGGTCTTTACGCGGTAAAACTATAGGGTGCCGTTGGTCGAAACTCAACTGCGAGTTAGACAAGCGTCCACCTACCCTTACAATCCCATCCTGTAAAAATGGCTTAAGGCGTTGAAAGGTGCGACTACAAGCTCTATTCGATTGTAATCTTGTAATTCTTCCGAGAAATGCGCACGTTGAAGTTCACGCAATACTAGCAACTCGACATAGTCGTAATCGGACGCTAAGACATACAAACGTCGCGGTAAAAGCTTCGCGAATCGACAAAGGTAAATTACGCTACGCAATAATTTCGACCAAGAGGACAAGCGGTTATATTCAAACACCATTAGAGGTTCCTTTGGGTTGAAACGAATAAAATGCGTTGGAATCTACGGTCGCACTCACGGACCCCTATGCAAAGAAACATTTGGCGAATATCGGCGGATAGTGCTATACTAAAAAAAACGAAAATTGGCTATTATATTAAATAAACTGCCCTGTAAATTTTGTCCACTATAGAGGATATCGTTAAGCGACAGGTGAGTGCTAGTTTTAGCACTAGCGTCGAGTACTACACGTAACTTAGATGTAAGTTTTTCCTCCCTAATGACCCCGTGGTGTGGTATGAAATACGACGGTGTGTCTTCGTAGTTATCTAATTTCGAAGCCACAAGTGATATGTAACCTTCCCTTATATATTCGTTAATGACGCCGTCATAAGCTTCTTTTAACTGGGGTGAAGCGAGCATCCTACGCTCCAAGCTGTAGAAACGTTTTTCCGCCATTTGACGCGAATAGCCGATAGATAAAACATCTCCTTTAAAGGGTAGCGCTACACTATATCTACCGTTGCGATCACGAACGGTCGTGCGGACGTAAATTTCCTCGCATAATCTGTCATCTGAGCTAGCTATGGGTGGGACGTTCACCTCCTCCATCTTCCAAAATTTGCGGACTAACGACTCGAGCTATTCGACAGCCATACCACAATAAGAGGTTGCCGAAATACTATCCATGATGGGGGCGGAGCCAACGATGACATAGCCCAAGACGGTTTCCAATGCGTAAGGCGCGGTATGTGAGGATTTGCCCCTGACCTTATTGTTTAACAAAAGCGATGCTCCAATGAGCATGTCTATGTTTCCAGGAACGGCGTAATTGGCGTCTGCTAGAGTCAAATTTTTAAATTCAATCATTGCCGAGGTGTCAATCGAAACGGTTGGCAACCGTTCAGTAACCCTATCTACTACTAGTGCATTTATATCAAAGTTAACATTACGATCTATCCGAGAATAAAATTTTAAATTAATATATCCCTGGGTAGCTTTACTAGTACCTCCGATGCCTTTAACTACAGGACATGGAAGTGACCTATTTATTACTGAGCCTAAGCGCTGACAACATTGTCGTGTTATAAAGCTATTTTGGGCTCCGCTGTCCAGCAGTGCACGGACGCTTTGTTCGTTCCCACGCGAATCCCTAACCAAAATACGCGCCGTACCCAGTAACACGGTTGAAGGAGGTTGTGCTCCCATATTTGCCAATGAGCACAGAGCGACATCACCAGGTCGACCGCTAGAATCGTTGACCTTAGTAGGGGTGAATTCCTTGTCCGCTTTACTTGACGCCGCTATATTGCTATTTTCAAAATGTAATAGCGTGTGATGTTTCCTGGCGCACTTGCTACATACGGAACTCGAATTGCATTTTGCAACTAAATGCTTATCGCTTAAGCAGTTCAAACATAGGTTGTTTGTCTTTACTAATTTATAACGTTCGCTTGGTGAATTTTTTACGAAAAGTCGCACAATTATATAAATTACCGTGTTTATCTTTACATACGATACAAGTATGCTGAAGTGATGTTGACGTCGCGGTTATGTATGTTAACGACCCTGCTATTTTAGATGGTTGAGTCTGTCTACGGTCGACGCACCTTTTAATCTCCTGTTTAACGTTCGGAGAGCGCTGCATCACCTTTATTTGATCTCGCACAAATGATGCTAATGAATAAAAGGAAGGCATCTCCGAGCTACGATGCTCCATTTCAAACGCACGCACGGTGTCGGGGTCTAATTTCTTTAGTGCAATATGGAGAAACACCACGTCCATAAGGTCATTAAATTTCAAATTCTTAAGTGCAGCCACCGATGCCACAAATTTATCTAAAAACTGCTCTAAGCCGTTAATGTTCGCGGATGATATAGGTTTAAGATCGAATATCTGGTTCAAATATTCGGAAGCTAACATACTCCTATCTTCATATTTAGTTTTAAGCGTTTCGAATATTAACAAGTAACTGTTTGCTGTAGGTGTAAAACCCGAGCAAATTGACTGTGCCCTGTCACTAAGTTTACTAATTAAATAATATAATTTTTCAGCGTCCGATAACGATGGGTTATTATGTATATTGTTTTGAAAACTACTGAAGAAGAAGGGCCATGTCTTAATATCCCCATTGAATACCGGAATATCTATTGGCTGCAACCTAATTGAGTCACGTGGGCGTACCTGTGTTTCCGGATTTGCTTCGTTTTGAGCTGGAGACTGTAAGAGTATCGCCGTTCTTTTCACGAGACACAACATATCTTCAAATGCAAGAAGCGGTTGGTAGTTCACTATATATTTCGGGTCGATTTGTAATTCCAAATAATTAATTTGGTCTAATATTCTTTCGTAATCCGTCCGCAAAGAATCCACCGTTTCAATTTCATTCAAAAAAGTTTCCCCGCACTGCTTCTACATTAATGTTCTTTATGTGATTACTAATACTTTGTATACGTGAAAAAGGTATGTCCCTCTTGGCATAAAGCGTTTTAATTTTAATTTCATTTCCACTAACTGCCATTTTAAATTATTATAATAAAATTATATTAATCACAATTAATCTCACAACGCTGGAGGATGGACATTCGCGCCGTATTACGTCATTAAATTGAACACCTGTTACAGCGAGCCGAGGTGACGCGCCTCGCTCGCTAAACTCAATATATTTTTATCAAAATTGTCGGGTAAGCGTACAAGACGCGTGTGATTACACTGTTTCAATTAATTAAGCGACTAATAAGCTTTAAATTTAAACCAAATACAAACACTATTTAAATGAATAATTCTATTTGCGAGTAACTAACCAAATTTTAAATTTAAACTAAGCGAATACTATTAAAATCTATTCCATCAATTAGAGTGCATTATCTAAGTAATTAATATAATAATTCGACCAGAAAATGGTTGAACGACTACTAAACACCAGTCCAAATCCTGCCGAAGTGACCATAAAACGGTGGAGCGACGAGCCTAAGGGTACCGAACTCCAATTCCCCGGTCGAGCCTTAAAACCTATTACGCGAGATATTAACCAAAGTGGACTATATATGCAAAATGCTTCTACGTTTACATAAAATGGCGACTGTAGCACGCGGTTTCCCATACAATGCACTCGCTTTTCCCTAAAACGAACTATTATTTGCCAAATCTATGAAAGGAATCCTGCTTGGTTAGGAGAAAATAAAATTGGAGCGGATTAACTATTAAACACAATTATATCAAGCAGGAACTATTAGGAATGTTCACTCACCGGGGTGTTGCTTCTATGCGGCTTGGGCACTATATTGCTGCGACTTCTGGAAGACACTCTGGGTAGACTCTCTGGGTAGACTCTCTGGAGAGAGGCGGTGCGCGACTATATCTCACACGAGGTGAGGCGGGTTTCCTGAAGCTCGAATGCTTCAGGCTAAGCGATTATACTAGCGGTGCGCGTGGGCAAGAGCTCTTTAGGACACTATTATCCTAGGCGGTGTGGTTCCAACGACAAGCGCGGCGGGAAGAGGGCGCGCGTCGGCCGCGCGTGCCTTTTTTATTCCTTCGGTTGCGATGATTGCGTAATATTCTAGAATCATCTTCTTTCCCCTCCCACCCACCACCCCGATGTGTCGATAGGAGGGTATGAATGATATCGTTTGGAAAGGGATAAACGATTTGGCAAGCTTACCGGCAAATAAATAAATACGAATGGTTTTCCACGCAACCATTTCGTTTTTGAATTTAATGTGAAAAAAGTAAAGAAACATAGAATTTTATCTTTTTCACGCATAGTAGGAGTGTTACATTTTGAGTACACACAGTTATGTTCCATTTTGAAGAGAGCCAGCATATTTACTGTCTTTGAGGCTTACCATGTTACCAAATAAAGAGAAGTTATGGTATATAGACTTTTTTGTTAAGAGTTAGCTGCTGATATAGTCTACAACCGCAAATTACTTAACACTAGGTCCTATATCCAAATAATGTAGATGAACATAATAATTTCTTTTAACGTTTTAGGGAAGTAAATATTCATACTAAGAATTCCGTATTATATTTTGAATCATTAGTTTTGAGCAGCGCCCTCTAATAAATAAAATCGACCTAGTACACGAGTGACAATTTAGTACACGAAATATTTAAATTTCAGGTCTGTGACTCAATATGCTTATAAACGGGAGATGCGAGACATACGGGCCGACGAACGGACGGCAGACAGACAAACGGACCTCCGTTTGTCCGCAACAAAAATCAAAGCAGAGCGAAGCAACTAAGTGACGACCATACAGCAGCTAAGAATCGCTGGACTAAAAGCGTTTACGCAATACTTCCAATCAGAATCCAAGTAATCACGTACCCAGAAATATCGGACAGAAATTGGGAGCCGATTATAAACTGCGTCCGATCCAAATACGAGAGAATGCGATTTTCGCTTGTACACTTGAGATTTGAAAGTTTTGGACATTGAATACTGTTTCGCATATACCTCTAACGTCTTTCATTATGTGTCCTCTCTACCAACTTTAGGTATTCTTATTATACTTACAACACTATTACCACCACCCAACAGCTTTTATCACAGTGTGTGATCGACGTACCGAGCAAACACGCAGCGGATATTGCAGTTTATGTTTTGTTTGCAAGCTCAAAATTTACACTGCAATACTGCGTCACGTCCAGCTAAATGATATACATACAGGCTTTAGGCATAGCATAATTTTCCTTCGCAGCAACCTGTAAAATTAAATTCAATATAACGTTTTATTTATATTGTTACGACAGCCAATTTTGTATGTATTATGTTTGCGCAAGGTTGTTCCCGAAGCTTAGCATTACAGTAAAAATAACAACGTTGTATGGGATCTCTAGAGTCCATGTCAAGGTGGTCAAGTGTGCGGGCAGGCGTAAAAAACTTTTTGGTCAAATATTAACAGTAGTAGAGCCACGCGGCAACTTGTGCTGTTGCACGTAAGGGCTGGCTCAGATTAGGTCGGTACCACGACTTCACAGAAAACCAGCGTGAAGTAGAAGCTCTGCTTCTGCAACTTATCTGGAGAATGCAGGTGGCCGGAGGCCCTGTTAACCCACCCCTAATATACCGTGTTAATGGAAGTGGGGGGGATCAAATGAAATACTACACCAGGAGAGTACAAGCAACCTTGGTATTGGATAATCTGGAATCCATCTGGAGACGGAGAAGCCGAGCTTGCTCTTTCTGACCGATATGCAGGTATCCTCTCCGGCTGATACTTCATTTCTAAGTCCACAACTAAACAAAGGCGTCAAGTAAGGTCTAATAACTCGGTCCTGAGCTCGAGTAACAGCCTAGTACCGGTAAGCTACGTATATATATCGTAGTAAGTGACTACTAGATTGAGTGACGACTTAGTAAGACATACAGAAAGTCGATAAAAACTAGGATAAGATAGGGTGACAAACGAGCACACAGTCCACCTGATGGTAAGTGGTTGCTGCGGCCCATAGACATCTACATCTATCCTCGATTGCAAATCAAAATGAAGATGCGTTGTCACCGTGCCTCGTTTCCAGTAAAAAGGGTCTCCGGTTCTCTACAGTCACCATACGAAACACAGCAACATTAAGCTACTATTTTACGCTAATATTCAAAAATTTTATTTATTTTATCGACTATGTTAGTTGCCATAATCTGTCGTTATGCTGAGTTTTGACAACAAGTTTGATTAGCGTTATATATAACAACTATTAGAAAACATACTAAGCCAAATCCATTTTTTATAAGAAAAAAATAAATAATTGAAATGTACTCAACGATTATTGTTGGGATTTGGTTCCGTTTATTGTATTTTGGGGTACCTAAGCACTAACTTCTTATCAAACTAATGCATCTTGCAAGTTTGGTTAGCAACTCAAAATCTCAACGAAATCATAGCTACGATTATTTATATAAAAAACGACAATGATAAAATTTTACCGACTGACTTTGGAAATATATCAATGACTATTTTGCGGCAGAAATTTGTTAAATTAATGGCACCTATACAACCAAACTCTGTAGCTTAAATGGAGCACACCTTGTTAACTAGTGTTTGTTGACAAAATGGTATATTTATGTTATCTTAATTATTATTATTACCATTACCGTTACAGCCTATAAGAGTCCATTGCTGAACATATACCTTCTCCCCTGAAGCTACGGAATACAACGTACAGATAATATACACAGATCTAGTAAAAATAGTCACTTGCATTCTCAAAGCATATATATATATATATATATATATATATATATATATATATATATATATATATATATATATATAGATGTACCGTACTGCATAGATTTTAAATATATCGCTGAAACAAAGCCAGAACTGTGATCAATTTATTTGCAAAAACACTAATCATACAAAGAAACAAAGCGTCTAAAATTGTTTGTAACCAATCATGGTTATAGATGCATATGTATCATTCAGCAGTGGACTTTTATTGGGTTTCGAATGAAATAAAAAATAGTGTACGCGTGAGTCACTATAAATGTAAGTAGTGTATTGTCCATCTTTTTTTCTGATTTGAGCTTCGATTAAGCAAATAAGCGAAACCTTGAATAACAATCAGGCACCAATAAAAGTTGTACGCAAGCGCAGTGTAACTGTAAAATATCAAAAAATTCAAGTAGAAAAGTAAAGTTACTGGTTATACACGTCCCACCACACTAGACACATGGCCTCTAATTTCTTAGTAAGATTAAAGACATGAACGTGACCGCCACGCTTTTTATATGTATGTTGGTAGACCTCCGCTGAGAAACGGTAAATCAGCTCTTATAATTGTTATTAACATGTAATTGGTGCCAGCGGGGATAGAGCCCGGGATGCTCACTTACTGTGAAAAAAGTGAGCGCTAAGTCCCTAATCTACCACGGCAGGAGGCATAGAGTTAAGGCTTACGTAATTAATAGACTAAATGCTGAGTGACAATGTATACGGAACGCTGCATTCAAAAACAACTTGCTCTTATCTGACTTTTTTTCGATGACTACTTAAGTTTCACCTTAGATTACTTAAGCTATTACTTAAATACAAAATTAAAATAATCTTTACAAGTATAACTATCTCAAGGGAAACTTTAATCAATCTTAAGTCGGTTAATACATTACTTACGTTATATTTCGTTTAATTTTATAAATTCTTTAAAGAACAAACAAACTATTACGAAATGGATACTTAACATTATCCAGATAAAGTTACTCTTTGTAATACAAAAGTTAGAAAAGTCTGTCTCAAGAGGATATCCGAGCGACGTTGAGTCCATGCGAACATATTTCTATAATTTCTCACTGGATGTTATCTGGATCTGATCTGGATCTTACACTAGAGCAAATATTTTAAGATATAATATAAATTTACTAGTCGTTTTTAGTATTATACCAAACTAATTTAACGAACATAAAAATATAAGAAAAGATTCTGACATAGCCACAATCCTTCTAACACTAAACTTATCGATAGATGCATTTTAGTAATATTTTTAAAGAAGAGGGGGGCAAATGAAAATGCAGCATACTAGATGTTAAGTGACACTTATAATACTGCCATGTGCAGTTAGTTCAATATATAAATAGGTAAAAATAAAAGCAGATTATCAATAAAAATCACTGTTTTTTAAAGACAGAGGTGACTAATAAAGCTTAGCTTTCATAAACAAATTTTTGCTATTATAAATATTCCAAAAGCCATAAGCGTTTTCTCAATAAAAAGTAGATAGAACGAGAAGAGGCAACACTGTACTAGTATATGTTAATTTTTTTCAAAGATTTTTTCTTTCTTTTGTTTCACAGCTGAGTACGTCACAAATTATCAATTTTGAACAAGACTTTTCAAATGAGAAATATTCATACTTAGTTACTTCCGAACGCTGTTTAATAATATTTTTAGGTGAGAATAATCTAAAAAGTGTAATATTTTTACAAGTGTTAAATAGAATTTTATAATAGGAATTTTCTGTTACGAAATAACTGTTTTTATATTGATTCTTGTTTTTACATTGGAATATAAGATCTCCATTTTTAAAAATCTACTATTTGACAGATTTAAAATAATTTAATTAATAATTTTTACGTGGTAAAGCCATGCTTCAGTTATATTAGTAGTATAGTTGTAGCACGAATGGGTCGGCTCGACCGGGGAAGGACCACGCTCTCACAGAATACCAGCGTCAAACAGTAGCATAATGCTACTGTGTTTCGAATGGTGAGTGTAGAGAACCGGAGACCCTTTTTACTGGAAACGAGGCATTCCATCTTTGTCCTCACGGGTGACAACGCATCTGCATCTTGATTTGTAATTGAGAACAGATGTAGATGTCTATGGACCACCATTTACCATCAGGTGGACTGTGTGCTCGTTTGTCACCCTATCATATAAAAAAATACAGTACGTTTCATAATGATTTCTTATATTTACGCGAACATTGCACATGATTAAAACTACTTTTACGGATTTTATCGCGTTTATTTTTACTTTTTATTTTTAATTCCCGACGTTTCGGGCGCTTTCCAGCACCCATGGTCACGGGGGACTGAGATGACTGACGTCCCGATGTCATTGTTAAACCCGGAGTACCTTCAGCTTTTTTAATTATTGTTTATGGTCCGATCTATGCAAAATGAACTGACTATGTCTTGAGTTCTTGCAGTGGTATGCTTGGGTTTAGTTTTAATTTTATTGATTATAGTATCCCAAGCAGGTGGTAGTACCCAGCCTCCTTCTCTATTGAAATAAGGATGTTTTTTAATTTCAATAGCCTCACGTATCATCCTTGGTAGGAATCGGTGTTCTTTCGTGAGGATTTGTGGTCTATCAAATCTGATGTAATGGTTGGGGCCGTCTAGGATATGATCACAAACTGCAGACTTCCCGGAACGTTGATGCTTCACATCAGCTATATGTTCTTTTAAGCGGGTCCTAATTGATCTTTTGGTTTGTCCTATATAAGAGAGACCATATTCACAATCAAGCTTGTACACTCCTGCATCTTGTAGAGGAATATGACACTTGACGGATGGTAGGAACTGACTAATCTTCTTCGGCGGCTTGTAGAATGTTCTAATAGAAGCTCGCTTCAAGATATAGCCAATCTTGTCTGTGACACCTCTGACATATGGTAGTACAGCAGGCACACGCTCGACTGTGGCCGGCTTCACTCGGTCACTGTGACGTAGGCGCGGGACCCGAAGCTTGTTGTCGTGCAGAACTTGCTTGACGTGCTGAAGCTCGGCGGCCAGGTGTTTGCTGTCACAGATCCCTCGTGCTCTCTGTAACAAAGATTTGCCCACGGTAGCTAACTGTGAAGGATGGTGGTGAGATTCACCGTTTAAATATCGGTTTGTATGGGTCTTTTTCCTATACACAGTGTGACCAATGGTGTTATTAGGATTTCGGATGACTAATACATCTAGGAAAGGTAAGGAATTATTTGCCTCTAACTCCATAGTAAATCGTCACAGTGACCGAGTGAAGCCGGCCACAGTCGAGCGTGTGCCTGCTGTACTACCATATGTCAGAGGTGTCACAGACAAGATTAGCTATGTCTTGAAGCGAGCTTCTATTAGAACATTCTACAAGCCGCCGAAGAAGATTAGTCAGTTCCTACCATCCGTCAAGTGTCATATTCCTCTACAAGATGCAGGAGTGTACAAGCTTGATTGTGAATGTGGTCTCTCTTATATAGGACAAACCAAAAGATCAATTAGGACCCGCGTAAAAGAACATATAGCTGATGTGAAGCATCAACGTTCCGGGAAGTCTGCAGTTTGTGATCATATCCTAGACGGCCCCAACCATTACATCAGATTTGATAGACCACAAATCCTCGCGAAAGAACACCGATTCCTACCAAGGATGATACGTGAGGCTATTGAAATTAAAAAACATCCTAATTTCAATAGAGA
The DNA here is from genome assembly GCA_907164705.1 of Parnassius apollo. Lineage (NCBI taxonomy): Eukaryota > Metazoa > Arthropoda > Insecta > Lepidoptera > Papilionidae > Parnassius > Parnassius apollo. Next base: position 26,040 of record CAJQZP010000028.1, read on the forward strand.
AGGAGGCTGGGTACTACCACCTGCTTGGGATCCTATAATCAATAAAATTAAAACTAAACCCAAGCATACCACTGCAAGAACTCAAGACATAGTCAGTTCACTTTGCATAGATCGGACCATAAACAATAATTAAAAAAGCTGAAGGTACTCCGGGTTTAACAATGACATCGGGACGTCAGTCATCTCAGTCCCCCGTGACCATGGGTGCTGGAAAGCGCCCGAAACGTCGGGAATTAAAAATAAAAAGTAAAAATAAACGCGATAAAATCCGTAAAAAGTAGTTTTAATCACAGTACGTTTCCTTAGTTTTTATTATGTTATAAAAGCACATCAACAGAATCTTTGGATATTTTATATTTCATCAAATATCTAATAATCCATGAATAATTTTCTGATGTAATAAATAGAAGAATGATACGTTATTATAGGGTCTTTAATAAAAAAAACATTTCATAATTTTACCTTTTAAATTAAAATTTTAATTTTTTATTCGCCGTAGATAATTATTATAATAAAAAAATTCACTTCTTCTTAACACTACTAGCGGTCGCCCGCGATATTGTACGAGTACAATTTTTGATGACCTACCTTTAAATAGAAGTTATATAAATCTTATGCCAGTATTGGT
>CAJQZP010000029.1:0-99717 GCA_907164705.1 Parnassius apollo
ATTTCATATATTTACGCGAGCACTATACATTGATTAAAACTACTTTTACGGATTTTATCGCATTTTATTTATATTAATATTAATACCGGACGTTTCGGGTGCTTTCCAGCACCCATGGTCTGGGGGACTGAGGTGACTGACGTCCCGATGTCAAAGTAAACCCGGAGTACCTTCAGCTTTTTTAATTATTGTCTTTAGTCCGATCTACGTAGAATGAACTAACTGTATTTTGAAGTCTTGCAGTGGTATGCTTGGGTTTAGTTTTAATTTTATTAATTATAGGATCCCAAGCAGGTGGTAGTACCCAGCCTCCTTCTCTATTGAAATTAGGATGTTTTTTAATTTCAATAGCCTCACGTATCATCCTTGGTAGGAATTGATGTTCTTTCGCGAGGATTTGTGGTCTATCAAATCTGATGTAATGGTTGGGGCCATCTAGAATATGATCGCAAACTGCAGACTTCCCGGAACGTTGATGCTTCACGTCAGCTGTGTGTTCTTTTACGCGGGTTCTAATTGATCTATTTGTTTGCTCTATATATGAGAGACCACAATCACAATCAAGCTTGTACACTCCTGCATCTTGTAGAGGAATATGACACTTGACGGATGGTAAGAACTGACTAATCTTCTTCGGCGGCTTGTAGAATCTTCTAATAGAAGCTCGCTTCAAGATGTAGCCAATCTTGTCTGTGACACCTCTGACATGTGGTAGTATAGCAGGCACACGCTCGACTGTGGCCGGCTTCACCCGCTCACTGTGACGGAGGCGCGCGACCCGAAGCTTGTTGTCGTGCAGAACCTGCTTGACGTGCTGAAGCTCGGCGGCAAGGTGTTTGCTGTCACAGAACCCTCGTGCTCTCTGAAACAAAGATTTGCCCACGGTAGCTAACTGTCAAAGATGATGGTGAGATTCATCATTTAAGTATCGGTTTGTATGGGTCTTTTTTCTATACACAGTATGACCTATGGTGTTGTTAGGATTTCGGTCCTATGTGTCCTATGGTCTTTAGTCCCCCGTGACTATGGGTGCTGGAAAGCACTCGAAACGTCGGGTGTTAAAATTAATATAAATAAAACGCGATAAAATCTGTAAAAGTAGTTTTAATCAAGCGTTTTGCGATTTTTAATACTCCTTAGATTCAAACCAAGCATCTATTCGTAAAACCGTCATTGGCTGTGACTATAAACGATAAAAAACTTATTTTTATATTTTATCTATGATTTTGTCTCTGATCATGGGAATGAAAGGTAACACAGTCCCTTCTAAAATCCTGACAAGGCGATGAATTTTTTTATTCCCAAATACCAAAATGATACGTGACGAATCTGAATATTTTTATTATTCTTTCAGGTTAATTTATTAACTCATTTATCAGAATTTGAGGGCTCTGTGGTGCAGTTGAGTGTAGAGTAGAATGAGTAAAAAAGTTTCAGTCTGCAGATTTGACCTTGTGCAATTGTTAATATGTAAATTGCTTCCACGATACAGAAGAAAATCCCAGTTTAGGGTTACAATTTCAAAAGAAAAGACAACTAAAAGAATAAACTAAAAAATTGTGAACCATTTTTTATAAATATCCACCTGTGGTTTAAGTTAACCTCTATTTCATATTAAGTGAATTTGTTTTTCTGTATTTCAAGAATACTTATTATATACATTGTGTAGAAAAAAGTAGTTACGACCTAATAGGTCCTCCGTTGAGCACAAGTTTGGTCAGCGCGGGACGTTGCTTGATAATTCTTTTATTTCTGAGCGAAATAATGAGAAATTTATTGTGCATCAAGTATGAGTTATTATACTTGATGCACAATAAAGTTTCATTTTTATATATTTAAAATAGAATGCTTATTAAAGTAAAAGTAAATGTACAAATAACATCTACAACGGTAGATATATTGATAATCTATAGGTTAGAGAAACGCCTTATGTCGCAGCTAGTTTAGCTGTTTCGTACTCTAAATCTGCTGCTTGCGTTAATTATTTCAAGAAAAAGTTTAAGCTTTACTTGAATGAGTTTTAAAGTGCAGTGCTAGCAAAATTCCACTCACTACTTGTAACAATGATCCCGCGTACTTTAGACTTATAAAACTACTTTTTTAAATATTTCATGAAATATTATTGCAAAACTTTTCTTCAGTGAACAGCTTTCGAAAGTATTCAGAAGTTGTCATCCATCCATTTAAAGCATGAACGTCCACCGCTGAACATAGACCCTCCCCATAAATTGCCAACAGATGTTTCCATATTCGCCACGCTTATCAGATGGGTAGGCAAGCGCCAGCACCATATTTTAAAAGATTTTATTGTTTATAATATTTTATCAGGAAGAAGCTGCTGCTCATCTTCTGTTTTATTTTACCTCTGACGACATCCACGGAATGGTATAGAATAGTGAATATTCTTAAGCCACTACTACATGGTTTGTTGAGAATTATTCTTCTTTATCAGGCCGTAAATTACCCATGAAAGGGCCATTGTAGTACGGTTTGCCCTACTGCCATCTTCGTTCGAAGTACTTCGCGTGTGGGGTGAGCGAGATGCTTATACATTACTGAATTTCTCATGGCCTTTTTACGAACAAAATAAAATGGGGTAATTTTTCTCTTACATCGTCACCACGCGGGATCTTCATTTAAAACAGCTATGAATAGGGGTGACCTTAGTTAGGAATTTCGTTTCCGTCCTCAGAGGTGATAACGCATCTGTAGCCTCCTTTGTATGAAATTGGTTGCAGATGTCATTGACATCACATAGAAACGTTTAATTTTATTATTCATTGAATATATAGGGGGATATTTGCCATAGTTATCACACTTGGTAAGCGGTTTGGCAAACATCATTTTTATTTTATAGCAGGTACGCTGCTGGCCATTTACAGCCTAGTTATATGAGATAGAAGATATTCTTACACGTAAATGGTTAATAAGAAAATAATGTAATGCGAAAAAGACATGATCAATATTTCCTTAAAGGATAGTTAAAGAAAAACAGTCATCTCACGGTAGATCACAAGCACCATTATTGGCAGGCTCCTAGTTAAAGCGACCTATGTCGCCCCAGTGCCCATTGGTGCAATTCAAAAATACTTTGTATTACAAGCCGTGCCAACTGTCACACGACATTTTTTATTGTTTAGAACGTGGTTAAGCGTAGCGTTTCAATTTGCAATTCATTTGTTCCAAAGTTGAATATAAGTGTCAGAGCCACGCTACAGTAGATTTATGATTGTAGCACGAATGGGTCGGCTCTACTGGAATACAACCACTCTGTCATGAAATACAAGTTTTTACTGGAAACGAGGCATTCCGCCTTAGTCCTCAGGGGTGACAACACATCTGAATTTTGATTCTTAATAGAGGATATATTATTATGTAGATGTCTATGGCCCATATCATCCACTTACCATCGGATGGTGTGTGTGCTCGTTTGTCAACTTTATTATATAAAAATAATCTAATTGTGTTATGAAATATGAAGCGTCCTGGTACTGAGCTAACGGCTGTTATTGAGCAATTTTACACTAATTAAATGGTCACAAAAATTATCGCATATTTTTAAAAACATTAAAAAGAAACAATATCGTTCATGTATTTTTAATTAACGTAAAGAACTGTTTAATTTTTTTACGTTTTTTGTTTAATTTTTGTTAAATCAATAAATCCTTTGTAAGTTTTTAAAAGGTTTTTATTTGAAAATTGTAACTTTATTTTCTCAATTTGCTTCATTTTCAATTTTCGAATAAATTAAACCTACTAATACAAAAAGCGATCGATTTCATGCTTCGAAAAAAGCTGTAACCGTTTCGTAGCCAGATGGAATTTGGGTGAATGAACAGAATAGTATTCTATATATATATATAATTCAAAGGCGGACAATTTCCAAAATTATATTTCAAACTTTTCACCCACACCGGGCCTATTATACGATACCGCTAAACCCTTCACAAGAAATATATTATTGGATAACCTCGAGTAACTATTGAATGAAATTTGACTTGGAGTTTCACCGCATAAATTCCAGTACGATTAATACAGGATCATTACTTACGTTCTACAAAATTTAATTTTACGTTCAGAACGCTAAAAGCTTTATGTTCTTAACAATTTCCCTGTCAGCGAAAAAAACACAAGAGTTAAAGTTAAACGATCGAAATGTTCATATTTATACGAGTACGACTCAAGGGACCATGATATGATTAGCCTGTAAGCTTTACACTCCTTAATTAAACCTCGGCCTTTTCAGTAGAAAATACTTTTGCTAGCAGCCACGTTTCATGTTCTGGAAGGGAATAGAGATAGAGCCGATACAATTACAGGCTGTAAGGCATTCCATCTCAGTCTACATAAATGACAATTACAAGGCGTCCGTAGCCCTCTTTATTTGCAGTGAGTTGCAGGTGTCCAGGTGCTGCGGTAGCCACTTCACCAGCCACCATCAGGTTGGTAGATTGTAACTTCGTTTATCACTTGTATTTACTAACACAAATCTTATTTAAATAAAACTAGATTTTACGGATTTTAGCGCGTATATTAAGCCAGCGAAAAAAACACAAGAGTTAAACGATCGAAATGTTCATATTTATATGAGCATAACTCAAGGGACAGTGAAATGATTAGGTTGCAGTGAATGTTAGGTTAGCCTGTAAGCCATGATGACTCGGGGAGGGGGGGGCTACTATGGGATTTATTAAGTACTCGGAACATCTCATATATAAAATAAGTTAATATACGCGATGAAATCCGTAAAATATAATTTTATTTAAACGTGTACTTTGTGTTCGCGTAAACATAAGAAATCATTATTAAAACAAATCGTTCTTACGACGTAGCTCTTCATCAACGGGTCTGAGTATTTTACATCATGATTAAATCAGAAATGCCTTACAATAGTCCCTGCTGAACCAGAACTTTAAAGATCTTCGAAATATTTTATTTCCTTCACCACAGAGCAAGCGGTAAATCAGCGATTAAATTTGCAAATATCAATTTGATTGACGGTGGCAGAGATCGAATCCGAGTTGCTGACAATATTATATTTAAGACTTCGTTTTTATTCATTCCCTAAATAGAAAAATATATTGGGCACGTTCATGTTGATCCTAATTTAAAAACAATCTTGATTGGACACGCCATCCGTAAAGATAAGCTGGCCTGATTCGTTTCCCCCGACTGCCTTACGAATGTCTTAAACGTAAAAGGAGATGCGTAGCAGATAGCAAATTCTCTATTAAGCGACTTCAAATCTAAAAAATCTACTTTATAAAGCATAGTCCAAAACAGGAGTATACTCCAAAATGTTTTCTTGTTATATTTTTTTAATTTAATCGCATTTTAAGTTAACGCTCATATAACTTTCATTTTTAAATAATATAAACATACTGGTAACTGATATTAATTTACTTGTTATTATTGGCATTAAGTCAGCAATGTTTTTCTTAATAATATGAGTTAAATTGTCAAGTTGCAGTTTTAATGTAGTAGCTACTGTGAATTTAAATTAAACCGGTATGGAATAAGATACCCGATCAAAACTTTTTTTGCACAATAATAATATCAATCTCAATCCAAAAGTTAAATGACCTTATATTATTTGATTACATGAATACAGAATTTGAGTTAAAATGTTATTTTTGTATACGAGTATTTATATATACGAGACAGTATTTTGTATACGAAAAAAAATAAAAGTTATTTTTGTATACGAGTTCCGATGAGGTTCTAATACAGCAGGGACAGCTCGCTATATCAATGCTGCGCATGGAGGGGATTCGACTAAAGAGTCTGCACTGTGCGTTTTTGCTTTAATCGCTTTTGTATTTGAAATTTTGACTTCAAGAATGAACCACGAGGCAGAACAGGTATTACGATAATAAATAGTTAATAGTTATAAATAACTATGAATTAAATGTACTTGTTAATGCCGATCCTAAAAAACAACCAAGCCATTTTTTATTTTAAAAAATCAAGAAATAGGTGCCTCATGTCAACTAAGTGCATACAGAAGCACGCGTTTGAGATCTGGTGTACTATAATCTTGACCCAAATCTCAATAAATAACTCATCTCGTCAATCGATACTCACCATTATTGCTCCATGTTAACGCAAACCCCACATTGGTACATAACCTATTTTCAAATCACAAGATCTGCAGCTAGAAACCATATGTCCTACTATTCTGTCTATTTCCATCCATCCAGATATTAATACTCAATATTTTGATTACGTAAATATATACTTTGTAAGAATAAAAGTGTGTCCAATAAAAAAATTGCGACTTTATAATTTAACTTCTAATAAAGCGTATTAAAAGAAATAAATATTAACAATTATTACGTTGCTGTTTGGGCACCCATCTTCCCGTGGGTGTCGTAAGAGGCGACAGAGGGAAACAGGCAGGAGATGGGCAGCACCATCTTCCTGATAACAGCAATTATTCAATAACAAAACTGCGGTAGCCAACCCAGTTCGGGAATTCTCAGGTAGGGGGAGTATTCTATAACCAGATGGAAATCAAGTAGTTGGTTCTAGTCGGGTTCCATCATAATCACCGCGAGGCAGGTACGGGTGGACATTTCCCCATGAAAAGGGGGCAAAATTTACGAACGTATACCTAATATAATTATTAGTACAGTGAGAAAATGAGCTCACAGTCCCCCTTATGTGATGTGGTTATTGTGGCCGATGATAAACTGCACTGTTACTTTCCTGATTTACTTCAAGTGGATTAATACAGTTTTGTCACTTACCCCGAAGCCTGCAGCTATCTCTGAAGTGCCATGTGATGGATCCGCTTCCATAATAGCCTTCAAATCTTCATTTTCCACTTTCGTTTCCAACCGTCTACGGGGTTGTTTTTGAAGGTCGAAATTTCCATAACGAAAACATTTAAAACCAAAGACGTACCATGCTTTCTTTTGCATAACCAGCGCCGTACACATCATTAATCTTTTGAGCTGTTTCTGCAGCACTGGTGCCACATTAGAACTCGTAATCGTAAATATACCGATATTTCATGTTTTACAATGTGCGGTAATAAGCGACGCCAAATAAAAAAACAATGAGAAAAAAACAAATGAATGACTGTTTAAATGGCGGGAAAATTTGCAAATTAGCAAATGTTTTGCTATAATGCAAATTTTGCTATATTTTCACTTTGAGACAATATTTATGGATAAAACTTACAGGAATTTTTGTTGAATGTATAAACTATTGAATAAAATTATTTTGGTTGCTAGAAATTATAATAAAATTCATAAATTACCATTTATAGCATAGTAGTAGTATATACTTCACTTTTAGTGCCAAAATTACTACTAATTTGAATTCTACACTTTTGTTTTTGGAGAAATTTATATGAAAATGTTTGGAAATATGTATATTTTTATGTTTTATGTGTTTCTATTCGTTACTCATACCAAAATATTAAAATATTAAAAAAAAAAATAATAATATTTATCTGTATGACATTTCGAACAATATTTCAAAAATATTTTTGTGTGAATTTGAAATAAATACAACGTCAAGTTATTTGAAATATGTAAGAAAACTATTTTTACTTACATTTTACACTAAAAATAAATGAGAATTGGAAAAATAACACATTTATGACCCAACCGCCAAAATGGGCGTTCCGTATTTCGAAGTACTTTTGGCAATTTACTTTTCACTTTTTATACCACAAATTATATATCTACGTGTTTACTCTATTACAGGGAATATAAAAAAGTATAATATACTTTCGTTTTTAGTCCAGACACAAATATAAAATTCTATAAAAAAGACGGAGCACCTTCATCAAAGCGACACGTGGAACGCCGAAAGTTCAGAGTGATTTCTTTTTTTTTTTCTTAGAAACATAGCCAGGTTATGGTTTAAAATAAAAGAGCATATCTTTGTCTTTGATACTATTATCTATTGCATAGTGTCTTTGGTTTTGTTTTAATTAAAAAAATTCTTTTTCAAAGGGTAGTACTTGTGGTACACATGTGTATCTTGATCGAGCGAGCGTAAGATGTTTATGTCTGGTACACATGTGTAGGCTGCTCGACTCTACGGGTTACCAAACTCAAATGTACCAGCTTAATGAATTTAAAAATTTGAATTTGGAATTATTAACCAAAGAGTTATTTCAGAGCAAAGGGACCAGTACGACAAAACGCTAATTTCATATGTAAGAACCCAGTATTAAGTCAAATGCGTCGTACATTAAATTAAGCCGTATAATACAAATATAATTTAATAAAATAGTGCAAAAACGCGTCTTACTCATAGGAATATACTTCAACACGAAAACTTTTATAAGACGGTTTTAAAGTTTTAATAGAACAAAATTACTCATTTTAATCTGGAGGCAGCCGGGGTTAACTATGAGATTGGGAAGTCGAACACCCCAGTCCCTCTCCACCCACGTGACCATGGGTTCTGTAAAGTTTTCAAAACGTCAGGAATATAAAACAAGTTAATATACGCGATATAATCCGTAAAAATAAGTTTTATTTAAATGTGCAGTGTTCGCATAAATATAAGATATCATTAAGTTCAATAGTTATAAAGTTTAATTTTCAACGTAAAGAGCTACATCATATGTCTGGTTTTTTTCAAATATTTGACATATTTTAACGAGCTTAACAAAGTTACTTACCAAAAACAATCATTTGCTTAGTTCTTGAATCCTCTTCCATAAATGTTGAAACGACACACGTGTAATCACCAGAGATGTCGGTGTTGGGCTTCACTATGCGGAGTGCTCTGTGCATTTTTAATGGATCGCTTGATGCTCTGTAGGCTAAGTCAACACGACCTCTCAATATCCCCATGTCCTGTGGCTTTTGCGACACGATCCATTGGTAGACAGGTCTAGCTTTGTTTTTGAAAAACCACTTCACTACTAGTCCCGATGTGTTGTTACCGTAAGTATAGTCACAGTCTAGAATCACAGCGTCTTGCACACCGTACTGTATTATTTCTGGCACTACTATTTTCACTATTTTAACTGCATTCAATTCTGAAATAAAGAAATAAAATTGAGTGTAATTTAAATACTAATGTGATAAAGTAATAAAAAATACATTTGGCTTGTAGTTTCGGTTTCATCCAAAGTTTTGAATCCGTGAAGATCCAAATATCTTGGTTGCAAATAGCATATTGTAAGGGAAATACATATCTAAATATTGAAGTTGCTCTTTTGTAATCTTTTTTTTATAGAAGACCGGGCAAACGAGCATGCGGCTCACCTGATGTTAAGTGAATACCGCCGCCCATGATCAACCGCAACACCAGGGGAATTGCAGGTGCGTTGCCGGCCCTTTAGAAAGGAGTAAGCTCTTTTCTTGAAGCTCCCCAGGTCGTATCGGTCCGGAAAAATCACCGGTGGTAAATTATTCCACAGAGAGGTTGTACGCGGAAGAAAACTCCTTTTGAAACGTACAGTGGTGGACCGCCAAGCATCCAGATGGTGTGGATGGTATCGGGACGTTTGACGTGTAGTGCGTTCACGAAATTTGGCGGCTGAAACTAATCCGCACAATTTCGAACACGATAATAATAATAGTAAATACAGTTTTCTCATCTGGTTGGGATGTATAAATATATAATTATAAACGAAAATGAAAAGACAAATATACATAAATATCAATAAAACAAAACAAATACAAAAACACATAAATAAATAAAAGCTCAACCAGATGGAAGCCCTCGGTAGGGGAGACCAAACGGCCAAGGGTTAGGGTGAAAGAGAAAGAAACCGGCGGACGATGCGGGCGGAATCGAGGAGCACCGCCTTCTGCATTTGAGCCCGGAGCGGTCCGTCACGGAGTCCCAGTCGCCTCAGATGACCAGAGAGGCTAACTGGGATTATGTTCCGTGACGAGGATAGACGATAGTAAATACGATAGAAAACGCAAAGGGGTGCAATCTGATCGTTACTGAACATTTTTTATGAAACCGAAGTAACAAAAACTTACAGCTCACCTGAGCATAAGTGGCTAATGTAGCCCAGTTAGATGACAGATGCGTTGCTACCGCTGATAACTAAGATAGTGTAATATATAACATTGTTTTTGTTGCCTTATTTGGTTTTTGAAATAATTAAGGTGTAAAGGAGAAACATATTTTTACATTCATTATAGGAAATAACATTGTATCAATTTTTAATTTGTTTTAAAAGTCTAAAACCATTTTAATAAAACAATTTACGCTCGGGTGGGATTTAATACTTTCCTTAAATATTGTTTTGGAGGCCACTTTTTTTAAATCATTAATTAAGACAGTTTTTCCTTACTGAAGTATAAAAATACATAAAATATCGGGAAAAAAACGATTAATTTATAACAAAGTTACGTACTTATATTGCAAACAACAACGGGCCAGTTTGACTGACAGCGAGTTAATGGCGGCATCAATAATGATCGGAAAGTTTAATATTAGCGCAAGCAAACAAAAGGAATAAGCTTTTGCTGAATGTAAACAATTAATATAGATAGACAGTACGAAAATTCATCGAAGACACATTAAATCTAGATGTTTATTATTAAAGTTTTTCTCTCTTAGGTAATTCATAACCATTAGCCTGCCATACGCAAAGCATTAATATTTATACAATTCTCAATGACATGTTGTTGAAAGCTTATTTAAATTCATCCTTGATCCTACTTAAAAGCGGGCTTGACCTAAAAATTTAAGTCTTACTTGAAATTTCATCAATGAACGCATTAAATTACGAATTGAGAATCGATTTTGATAAATAATTCATAAAGACCCAGTTCTTATAGCATTCATTTAGCACCATCATCATGCAAAAGTCCACAGCTGGACTTGGGCATGTTGTAGGGCAGGATGGCGAACCAATGACACGCGATACAATACTTTTTGCACGCAACCGATCACAAAGTTCACTATAAAGTATTTATTATATTACGAACGAACGCTAGTTACATCATGGACGTTACTAATGACGCAGAGTTTGCTTCATCATCATCATCATCGTTACAACCCTCTAAAAGTCCACACCTCCTCCAAGGAATGCATAGTTCGTTTACGCATAACATAAAAGTCAATTTCGGTGGCACAACCGTATTTAAAAATTCATTTGTACTATATTATATTATAGGATTATTGTACTATATATATTATAGGATTTTGCAAACCCAATATAATGTCATGGAATACTCAAGCCATGGGGGTCGGGGTCCGGGTAAGACAAGAAACAAATGTGTGAATGTGTAAGATATTTATTAGAAACATATAGGGCACTATATATATATATATATATATATATATATATATATATATATATATATATATATATAAAGACACTACAAAACAAACAACTAGATAACTCTTAAGCATAATCTACATTAATCTTAGCGCTAAAATAGGTAATCACTTAATATTTAGCTAAATCTAAATCTACACAATAACTGCAAAATAAAACTACATGCAACGAAACATAAAATTTAATATTAGTTCCTTTATTTTGTATATAAGAGCATAAAATTCATCATAAAATTATATGAATTATAAAAAGGAAAAGGGGAAAATAATAAAAAACTAAATACTATTCTAATAGGAGTTCGCCCGATGCATGTATTGTTGCTCTAAGTAATAAGCTGTACTCGTCGACAACGGCGCGTTTCAATTAAGGATATAGTATTATATTTCAATGTTTTCATCTTTTGAGACAAATAAATTTTACTGATAACACTTTATATCAGAGATGTAGGAAGGCGTCATTGTCACAATTAACTTAATGGGTGTTTTCATAAACAGAAATAATTTCGTAATCTAAGAATATTGTTTCAGAATTTTTCAGACCACGAAACAACGTATAACATTAAACACTTACCCCGTTGCACTTGTAAAATTAACGTTCCACGAATATAAGCTTCTATTTAAAATATATAAGGTTCACTGATACACAGTTTTAATATATTTAAGCAAACCTATACGCATTTAAACTACAAATGTCTGAAAAGAATTACCGCTACGTAGTACTATTATTTATTCTCTCACCACTCGTCGCGAACCTCTCTCCGCCGTTCGTCCCCAGTTCTTAGCCTCCAATCCTTTTATCAAGTTCGGAAACAAGTCCCATCTCAATTATCAAGTTAATTGCTACATTTTTTATATCATCACAATAAGTTATTTGTCATCTAATCTACAACAACAGAAGTCACACTAATGTTACTTTTATTTGAATAACGCATATAACTGAAAAATTTATTATTATACATTGCAGAATGTATTCTGCAATGTAATATAATAATAAATGTCTCAACTCAAACTCTTTATTTATTTTTTGTAGTAAATAAATAGTTTTGAGTCGATAGTATTTGGTACTATTATTTTCCGCATAATCACGAAGTCAAAATTATTATACGGCACGTATAAAAGCTAATTAAACATTTAAAAAAAAAGGCACGTTGATACATAAAGGTTCGCGACCCCTGTTATAGGGAGAATTGACAATGGCAGTTCTCGTTGGTGTCGGTATGTTGCGATAAATGTTTATTATACGTCTACACGTTAATAATATTGTTGTGCCGCCATCTAACCACGGTAGATCATGGGTTAAGCGCTCACTGAAAATTCATAGTACGCGAACTACTCGAGTTCGAAACCCGTCCTAAACTTTAATTGTAAATTTAAGTGCTACGTGCTCGGGGGTGAAGAAAACATCGTGAGGAAACCTGCATCTTTGAGAAATAATAAAAAAAATATATTTCGAGGAAAGACAGCGCGGCGGACATTTTCTAGCACTTGAACCCCTCAGAAATAATGAAAAAATACATGTGCCCAGGATCGGAACGTATATTATAATCTGTGCTTTAACTTCCTATCGTCAGTAGCCTAATGGCAAGGCGCGGACCGCGAACTCAAAAAGGTCGTGGGTTCGAATCCGCCATTCGACTACTGGCGCGAACCACTCGTAACACAAGCAGTTTAAGCTTACCACGAGTGGTTAAGGGGAATATTAGTAATGTTTATAGCATTGTTAATATTCTTTAAAAAAAGAAAACGAAACAAACAATTTACTTTAAATTAAGCGCCATCTATCGATGATATATTTCTGATATTACCCATATTCGCTTTTCACGAGACCTACGGGACGATACGGGTTTGTGTTCTCTTACACCGCCACCACACTTTTACTTATTAGAGGCATATTTATTCTTTATAAAAAAAAATACCAATCTATTATTAATTAAGTTTTAATCAGGTATTTATTTTAAACTCCTTTTATTACTTTGTATATAATATAAGGCTTTGTTAAAAATATCTTAGTAAGAATATATTTGTAACAAATACGTTTAAATAGTTTTATAAGTATGTATTTCAAACAAACCCTTATTTCCCTGAAATATTTAAAATGTATATTTACATAAAAATTTATATACATTATGTAAAGTAATAATATCAGGAATAAACCCTATTGAAATATGACTATCAAAATATGTTAGTGTAATAATTTCACCTAAAGACACAATGGAATAATGATTAATTCAGTCAAAAAAACTTGAACAATGGGTACCTCATGAATGAGAGAATCGAATTTACAAACACGCGTTGACTGCTGTACTCAACTGACACAAAAATGAAGGGATTTAAAATCGAATCATTACTTGTGATGATAAATGGATATTATACGATAATCGAAAACGCTCGTCGCAATGGCTGAACCCTGGAGACTATTTTTGAGTTTTTGGTGCAATAGCGCCGGTGTAGTTCACTACAGCTTTCTAAAATCTGGCCAAACGATTACGGCAGATATCTGCAACTGTAAACCATGAAGGAAGAACCGGCTGTTAAATAACCGAGATTGGTCAATCGCTTTAGGTCACTGCTGCTTCACGACAACGCAAGACCACACACTGCACAACAAACAACCACTAAGTTAGATGAGCTACTATTAGAATGTCTACGACATCCACCGTACTCCCCGGACCTTGCTCCAACAGATAACCATTTTTTCCGGAATTTGGACAACTTCTTACAAGGAAAAAACTCCGATACGGCAGTCCAAACCACCTTCAAAGAGTTTATTGATTCTCGGATCAAAGAACTACCTATTAGATAGCAAAAGTGCATAGATAACAATTGTGCATACTTTGATTAATAAATATATTTTACAAAAAAAATTGACTTTATATTCCTCCCATACAAAACGCCAATAGACCTATTAATTATTATTATTATATCACATCCAAGACGGCGTTTTATTTACCATTGATAAACTATGTACATTAGAAACAGACACCGTAAACATTGCTTGTCAGCTTGCATAACTCAGGCGAAGTTTATAATTATTAAAATCCAGAATTATCTAAGATATTACAAAACTGAAATTTGAACTTAGATGAAAATTTGTTTAAACTTTTATAAAATTTTCTACTTAACAACTGTTACTACAAGTATATTGACTAAAAATAAATTAAATTTACTAAATTGTTACTTACTTACTGTTTTATTTTAGTTTTCTTTTTGCAGTTCGGGCAATACTCTGGAACGCCTTGCCCGTTAATATAAGAAAAGCATCGAATAAGTACACGTTTAAAAAACTAGTCCGGCAACACTATCTTGAGGAAAACTACATTTGACCATTCTATTTCTATCCGATTATATATATATATATATATATATATATATATATATATATATATATATATATATATATATATATATATATATATATATATATATATATATTTGTATATGTATATGTGTGTGTATTTGTGTTTATATACCTACATTTAAAATTTATTTATTATTTTATTTTCTAGGATTGACTGGTAGAGAATGCCATAAGGCATTAAGTCCGCCCATTGTAAACCTTAGATTAAGGTGTAAAACAATAAAGATTAAATAAGTAAATAAATAAATAAATTGCATTATAATATCTGACTGCGTTATAAAACACTCTAATGAGTCAATATAAAATATAGCTCTGTTTCTTGGTATATGTAAATTTATACATTTGCAAATAATCCACATACAATTTCATTAAAGTATAGGCTGAAATAATTTCGGCCTATATTTTAATGAAGGCATGGTTTATCTCTTGCAGTACCAGTAGTCTTGCCCTGTCGTTGGTCTATTCCACCATCTATTGGAAACTGTGGGAACTTTAAGGAGTTTTTCATAGTCGCCGAGGTTAAATAGGTACAATAGGTTGTATTGTATACTTCATTATGTCTTTCATACATAATTTTTCAAAATCCACTGCTGAATAAAGGCCTTCCCATACATCACCTCACATGGGGGGGGGGGGGACATTTGCCATTTTGCCACACTTAACAGACAAAATTGCCGACCGCAGTTTTTATTTCTGTTTAATAATAATAGAAACAAGAATATGTAAAAGGAAATTTCAAATTTATTTGGCTTTACAGGATTAAAAGACCGAACTCTTATAACACTATCACATGATGTCACAAACTCCAAGTAAAAATAATATCACAAAGACACATTATATAGAATAAGCGTTTCCCTAATAATAACTAAAATTCAAAAAAATGTGATATTACCAATCCGCTTGCCAGCCGGTACAAATGTGGCAAATATCCCTTCTGTAAGGCAACCAATGGGGGTAGATTATGTTCAGCAATGAATTTTAGTAGACTTTATCGGTTCATTTATCGGGATTTGTTCTTGTGTCTCACGGGAAAAGTTTATGTGTTTAAATATTACACAATAAGTATTAAGTATTTTAGCTGAGGTGTTACGATTTATGTCTAAAATAAAAACTCATAAAAAATTATTCGTCACTGCAAATGTTTATGTGGAAACCAAAACTAGTAATTTAAGTTCAACATTTAACACTCAATACATTTGAGGATAAAGATCGAATATCTTATAATAAAATAGCTGCAGCTAGGAAATTTATATTTTCGTAATAATTTTGAACCCTTGTCGCTCTGTGTAATTGCTGTAATTTTCACTTTTCAGACTACACGCGCTACACGGAATTGATGACCATGTTCTGATTTACCACGTGCTTGGCACTGAAGTAAAACATCTTTAAGAAACTTGCATGTCAGAGAAATATAAAAATCGAAGACATATGAAGCGCGCTAACACGCTTCCTTCCCGTGAAATACTCTTTAAACGTGAGGACGCCTATGTCCAGCATTGGGATGTATATAATATGTTGTAACTTTACTTGTTTTAATTTTATATTAAGAAGCTTTGCTTTTATTTTAAAGACCTAAAACTTCTCATAAAGTAGATCGTAAAAAACTTCATATTTAATCTGCCGCACAAAACAAATCTCAATGCCAACATATTCACAAAAGATGTCATACGACTACTACTGCCTAAATATATAAAAATTTTAATGAAATTGAATAATACATATATTTGGACCAGAAAATGATTAATGATGCATGCAGTGACGAAATTAGAGCGAAATTATCTTTTAATTTATTTTGTTCCCTGGAGGTATCGGACAACATTTTTCATTTATTTATTGCTCGCTTAAATAAAATAAGAGAGTAAGCCGCCCTCGCTATAACTTTTTATATTTCGATAGGGTTGTCACCTGATGAATGTAAAAAAAAAAAAATTAAGGAAAAATAACAATATTATGTAAAATAAAACAACATGTGATTACTGTAACTTAAATTGAAACTGCTAATATTATATATTTTGCTAATTTTCATAGTATAATGTCATGTGGAATCTTGTTGTAGGGTAAAGGGGCGGAAATTGAGAAAATACGTGCAATTTATAATTGAAAACCGCATGAATCCCTTCGAGAGAATTTTATGGAAATAGGTATTCTCACAGAAGCATTTATATGTTTCTATAAACATCTTTTCGTAAGACAACGTATTCATGAGTACAATAAATTTCAGGTTCTGGTAGTAATGATTGTGGTGGTGATGCTGATCGTGGTGGTGGTTTTAGTTACTACTAAACAATTGTGGGTTACTATTTTTGGTAGGCAGTTGGCATGGCATCCGTGTGAACAAGTTAAGCTTATGTAGGCGCCAAAAGCAGATTTTTCACGCTATATAGGTGCGCAGAGAAGCAATTTTTGGCATTGAAACTACGAATCCACATTTTTTTTAAATTCATTATGAAGGTTAAAGATTTTTCTTAGTGATATATATTGGCCAAAACACGATTGACAATTTTGGTTCGATAGAAAAAGATCGTAAAACTTTCTCAAAATCTATAATTTTAGGTACGTCCACTAAGTGAAAAAGCTGTTTCATTCGTATATAATGAAATCAATTTCAAATAAATTCAGACTATGTGTTCACCAGTAAATACTTGAGTGAATTATAGGTTTATTTTTCAATTAAAGAGTACATTTAATTTTAAAAAGAAATAAATTTCTGCACGCTGTTTAATTGTGCGATTAATCAGCGCGCAGGCCGACCAAACAGCCGCCAGTTGCACCTATAAAGCGCGAAAAATTTGCTTTTGGCGCCCACTTCACCTTAAAGTTGTAGCCTATTTAAGTCTCCCTTCTGGGCACAGGCCTCCTTTCATTTCTAAGAGGGTTTTAAAGAAAGTAAATTATCGGCGCGCTGCCTCAATGCGTAATGGCCACAGAAATATAATCGCCTTATTATTTAGATTGGTGAACTTCATATGCATTCGAAGTGTTTTTTTTTTAATTTCTTAGATATGCAGGTTTCCTCACAATGTTTTCTTCACCACCGAGCACGTGGTAAATCAGCACTTAAAATAGCAATTAACAATTTCATTGGTGCCGGCAGGGATCGAACTAGGTTTACTCGCGTACTTAGTGATAATATATATATAATATATCAGTGAGCTTAAGTGAAATGTCAAAAACAGAGACAACCAAGACACAACTAGTAAAAAAATCAACAATTTGAGTTTCTGCACAAATATTAATTCCATTAAATTATAATATAAATATAAAATACGTATTAATTAAAGCCTGTTAAAAGTGCACTGCTAAAAATTGCATTGTGCTAACTCCTTCGACCTTTGTCAATTAAGCGAAATCCGTGCAATGAATGTAGCTACAAAATTTCTGTTAGTTCATGTTTACAATTACGTATGTTGATAAGTCAATGCAAAGATCTACAACGAAAACGACTCATATTGATGTGAATGCGCCATAGGACACAGCTTTTCATCAAAAGATAGATATTATTATGTCAGCGGGCGATGGGGTCGTCACTTCGCTACTCCTGTTTATTATTATTATTTTTATTATATAGTATGTACCACTAGAAATGGT
Organism: Parnassius apollo; assembly: GCA_907164705.1. NCBI lineage: Eukaryota > Metazoa > Arthropoda > Insecta > Lepidoptera > Papilionidae > Parnassius > Parnassius apollo. The sequence goes on from CAJQZP010000029.1 coordinate 18,221, forward strand.
AACCTTCTTGAGGTCTCAAATGGTTAATCTGGCTCTGCACACTCGTCGAGGCTTAACGAGAGGGAGTGTGGGATGGGGGCGGGAGGGTAAGCACGACAATTTGTAACCTCGCTGCCTCTCCTTGTACGTTTTCGCTCATTTTGAGCTCGCGCTCAAACAAGTTCACTTATTTTTGAATACGCATGAAATTAATGGTAGTCATTGTCATCATCGTGATCGTCATCATCATCGTCACCGTCATCTTCTTGGTCAAAGTAATCGTCACCGTCACCGTCATTGTCATGGTCAACGTCATCGTAATCGTCATCGTCATCATCATCGTCATCGTCATCATCATCACCATCGTGATCGACATCAACATCTTCACCGTCATCGTTATGTCAACGTCATCGTCACTTTCACCGTCATTGTCATAATCATCACCATTGTCATCGTCATCGTCCTCGTCCTCGTCATGAATATCGTCATCATCATCGTCACCGTCATTGTCAACATCACGGTCATCGTTGTCGATATCGTTAGCGTCATAATCATCGTTATCAATATCGTCATTGGAAGTGTTCACCGCGCTGCCCCAATGCGTGTTGGCAAACTTCACATGCTTTCGAAATATTTTTTTCTCTTATTCCTTAGACTTGCAGGTTTCCTCGCGATGTTTTCCTTCACCGCCGACCACGTGGTGAATCATGGTGGTAATATATACGCATGAAATTAATGGTATGGTCGGGTATTAAAAATAATATAAATAAAACGCGATAAAATCCGTAAAAGTAGTTTTAATCAATGTATAGTGTTCGCGTAAATATAAGAAAACATAATCAATAATTTAACTAAAATTAGATTTAGCGTATTAAATATTTATCCTAGTAAAAATATGTTTTTTTTTTGTTGTATATAAAATGAATCTGAAAAGTAAATTATTGAAATGTTTCAATGCTAGTAAATTTTTGTCAAGATATCCTTTACCCAAAATTGATTAAATATATATAATATAATGTTTGTCTGTCTATCTGCCACAGAAGATTTTCTTCCAAAGTGTTTTAAATACACAGTACAACTCAAAATGTGTATAGGTAAAAAATAGTAACCTAGTAACTGAATATAGGTGTTATGGTAAAAAATCAAATTCCTACATGAATATGCAATTATATAAATAATAAGTATTAATTAATCCGGCAAGTATTTGCTTGTTGAATTGTCTACGCAGACAATATGCACCGTGATAAAAAAGAAACATGCCCGCGCATAATGTGCGGTATGTGCTCATCATACATAACATACGAGATACCATTTGATTTGATCGATGAGCCTCCATTTAGACTGCAGTTCTTATAACCATTGATTGATTTATTTACTATCCACAAGACGGTCATTGTAATTTTTAATATTTCCTGACTGATTACCATTTTATGGCTACATATAGAATTAAATTACTAATATTATTCTCCTCTCGGTCTTAATCTTCCACTAAGTTTTCACATTCGTCAGGTGAATTCATATTTGTAATATGAGAAGGCTCGTTCTTCAAATGACGCTGGTCCCTTGTCGATCAACAAATTTTAGATAAGTAATTTCTGAGAAATTTATATGCGTTGATGAGTTATCTGAAGGTTCTATCGCACAATAAAATTAAATAAACCTAGATATAGCAAAATTATTGGATTCAAAAAATAAAGGAGATGGCAAAAATTTTATGAAGCTGTTCCCCAGACTGTACAGAGATGAAATCTATGTCATTTGAAAGCATAGATCTTCTACATAAATAATTAGAAAAGTACATGAAGCTACGCAGTAGTGGACAACAGTTATGAAAAAAAGTTATTTTGGCAGTCAATTTTTATTATTATTATTACACAGTGTAGATATTAATAAAGTTCCAATTCATGAGTGTTATGTAGGTTAATGTGTATGCATGATGATCAGGATGTATCCTAACTAGTTTAGCTAAAAAAAACAAGGACAGCAGTTTTTTTCCGTCTTTGAAATTATTATTTTTAACTAGTTTTTGTAATATAAATATTACTGATCGAAGTATATTAGACAGAAAATAATTAAACTTACGCATTACACCGTTTATAATTAGTGGAGCTCTCGCTTGGGGCTACGGCATTTATTAAATAAAGGTAAAATACGATAAAACAAATCGTCATGATCGTAGAATAGTGACGGTTCTAAGAAAAACACGAAATTAATTTTTTACCATATTTGGATACTATATTGCCTAAATATTATTACTACATTAAAGAAAAAATTATGTGTATTTCGGATTTCAATATAATCAGTCGGTAAATAGACGGATTTGATAGGCACTCATAGTAAAATGACGTTTGTATATACTCGTCATTATTCGACGCGCGGGGGATCTCCCGCCATCCTCTCTCACTCCCGACGAATCCGCGCAATCGTCATTTTTCGTCGAACTCGCTCACGCGTTGCAGCGGATTAGATTTTTCATCAACGATTGCACTAGTTTTACTTTATTTGCCTGTTTGTTAGCTATTGCGTGCCTAGTTTTTTTACATATTATATTAAAAGGTGTGCCACAATGAAAACAGGACGATCAAAGCTTATGTTAAAACTTGTGGAAGAAACAAGCAAGAATTCGAAAAGTACGGGTTTTACTCATGAAGAGCGCATGGATTAGGAGGACTGCATACCAGGGACTCCAGGTATGTTAATGAATTATGTATTAATATTGTAGTATTACTTAATTCCTGTATTTACACATATTTTGCAAAGTAAATAACTAAAGCGTCGGTTCTGAGTTTCCGTCCGTTTTCTACGGAAAATATAAATCAATATAAAATGTAATTTTTATAAAAATAATATTTTCTCGCTGATATTACTACAATTATTATGTTGAGTTTTTGTTATATTTGAGAATTTAAATTTTCAAGTTGTATGTAACTATATTACATTTTTCTATGGACATGATAGTGACGCGTGGTTACAAACGCCGGTATTTTGTGGATACGCTTTTTTGTCTAACGGTCGTATCTGATCATCCCACTTTTTTCTTTGAACTAAATTCACTTCCGCCATTTTTCTATTGAAAAACTATGATTATTTGTATATATTTAATATATTTTTCTTTAAAAAATAATCGGATTTGAGTAAAAATTTACCTGTATAAATAAAAAGAAGTACTTTTTTATACTTTCTAATCTTTTTATTATGAATAGTCTTACCGTTTTTAGTAAATGTTAACCTGTGATATTAATAATCTATTTATTTTACATATACTGATATCTTTTCAGAATGCCATTACCTCCAGGAGCACGCAACGTAATAGAAGAGATGAACGACATTTGTGAAGATGTCTTTTCAGATGACGTACACGGAACAAGCGAAATCATAAAATCAACAAATGAAAATATTGACCCGAACATACCATCATCTACTTGTGTTCTTGAAGAAGATCCTTTTATGGCCGTGTATGAAAATGCATCCTCACCATATTTACTCGCGTCAGAAAATCAGCATGGTGTCGTGTCCCTCTTAAATATCACCTCAGCTCTAACCCCTTTAAATACTTCTACCCTGATATCGGACCTGTCACCTTTCCCGCAACCGATTACCCCGACTGTTGACAACAATGGACAAACACCTATGCCATCACCAGTAAAAACTCATGGTGAGGTATGTAATGACTTTTATTGTTCCACTCACGATGGTGCAGAAATATCAACAGTCAATCAAACAAGCACAGCTGTATCTTCATACCAGTTGTCTCCAGCGCCTCTTATTCGATGTAGAGGTAAAAAACGTGTCCGAAATTATGACGATTGGGAATAAATTAAAAGTAAACGCTTAGCAAATGCAGGAAACGAATACATCTCCAAAAAGGGCGTTATTGTTCAAGCAAAAAACTATAGGTAGGCCTTGCACGTGTAGATATAAATGTTACACTATGTTGACTCTCGAAGAAAGACGGGATGACTTTGAAAAGTTTTGGAAGTTAGGTGATCGTGAGAAACAATGGTTGCATGTTGCGAATTATACTACAAAACAGAAGAAGAAAAGGGGCCTTCAAAGAGATTTAAAGCATAACCGTCAATTTACTTACAATTATTTTTCACCAAAGGGCTCATCAAAAATAGAGGTTTGTAAAACCATGTTTTTAAGTACGTATTGGATTAGCGAAAGGTTAGTTCGGACAGCTTACTATTAGCAGCTAGGAATAAATATGACGGAAGCATTTTAATAGAAAAAGACATGAGGGGGAAACATAAAAATCATAATCGGGTTGTTGACGATGAAATGGTAAAGTCGGTTTGTGCCCACGTTAATTCATTTGTACCTGTAGAATCTCATTATAACAGAGCAGCGTCCAAACGACTGTATTTAGATGGTGACTTGAGCATCGCTAGGATATTAAATTTATACAAAGATTGGCCTGAACTTAACTATTATTCAAATACAGCTTCCAGTCTTAGACAGTACAGAGACATAGTTAACAGTCATTTTAATTTGAGTTTTCATCTACCCAAAAAGGATACTTGTGATCAGTGCCATAGTTTTAAACTAACACAAAATCTTACTGAACTTAAAGAACAGTATGCAAACCATTTAAATAGCAAAAAAGTGTCTAGGATCATGAAACAGAATGATAAAAATGACGCTGTTAATTCTAATGGACGCATAGTTTGTGCTACCTTTGATTTTCAGAAGGTTTTGTCATGTCCTCACGGGCAAATGAGTGTATTGTATTACAAGCGAAAGCTGTCATGTTATAATTTCACCATATACGATATGATCGGCAAACAAGGTTATTGCTATATGTGGGATGAAAGTGTTGCCAAACGTGGGGCCAACGAAGAAGTTAGTTGCGTTTATGACTTCATAAAGATGTCTGTATCAAAAGGTGTGAAAGAGTTTCGATTCTGGTCAGACAATTGCGCTGGCCAGAATCGAATCGCATAGTGTTTATTATGTATGCTCATGTAGCTAAAGAATATGATATAACTATAACACATAGATTCTTTGAAAAAGACCACACCCAAAACGAGGGGGATTCTGTCCACAGTGTGATAGAAAGGGCTGCTGAGTATAAAACAATTGAAAGAAACCAGATGAATGGAAATTACATGTACGTTGGGCTAAAGTAACAGGTGATTCTTATGAAGTCATAGACGTAAATCAGTCTTTAGTGTTTGACTTTAAAGATCAGCTAGAAAATAAAAACTGGGTAAAAAATACAGTTAACAACAAAGTTACTTGGACAAGCATAAAAGAAGTTTGTGTCGATGGAACTCAGAGCAGTAAAATCCTCCAGGACTACAAGACCCTGGTACTTCGAAAGGAGACTAGACAATACAATAATCCAATCTTACATAAAGCTTACGTGGGGCAAATTCCAATCAGTAATGATAAATATAAGGATCTTATTAGCCTTTGCGATTCTTCAATAATACCTACCAAATATCATAACTATTTCAGAAGTTTACCTCATGGGCGTAATTTTCTGATAATAACAATGAATCTGATTGAATAATTGTGCTAAAGAATTGTGTTTAATAATCCTAGTTACTTAATTTTTACTGTCTTGATCTCTGAAGTTGTGATTTTTAAGGATTTATTCATTTAATTAACGTTTTTACTACCGTATCTACTTATAAAAATGATTGTGATAATATAACTTGGTTAACAAATGGTTAGTGTTTATTTTTTAGATTAGTAATTTACCAAAAAAGGAAGAAATCAGGTCCAAATAGCTTCAACATTATAGTCTTCTTAATCTATGTAGTACAAAATAATGTTGTTTATAATTTCTTAATACAAATTCAGTATAAAGACTAGACCAAATTAGTCTGTTTTATTTATAAGATACCCTACCTACCCCAACCTACTTACCAACTGTACTATTTACTTATCGAACACCTGCCTACCTTCTTACTCATGGTCAAACTAGAATATAACAGATAACACATCCGCCAAAATATTATTCGCTAAGTCAGTAGAACATGACTGGAAAGTAACATCCGTCCTTCTCTGAACAGTAACTTCCGAAGAAAAATGTCGGATAATACTATGTGACTATCTTGACTCCAAAGTAAAATGAAGCATGTGATTTTTCTGAAAAACTGTCTAATTATAAGTTATTGTTCTTATTCCAGTTTAAAATAAACCCCATTTTAAACTGGTATGCCAATTTTCATAATTACAGATTAAGAATTAAAAAAGTTATGTCAAAAAATCTAACATAATTATTTGAAATGGCTGCCCTGTAAAGTTTGATATTTGTCAGATCCGTCACTATTCTACGACTATGACGACATATACGAAGGAAAAGCATACATCATAATTATACCAAAAAACCGCGCGTAAGTCTATAGACGTGAATCATATCTATTCTGATATTGATACTTTGACTGTTTTGATGCTTGACGGACCATTTCAGTGTTGCAAGTACTAAAGTAAAATAACCCTACCTTATAATGTAACACACTACATGTTTAAGCTGTTGCTGTATTAAACAAATAAATAAAATCCTATCCTTTATTGTATTTTGATTATTTTTTATATATTATTTCATTAATTGAAGGCTTGTTTTTATACGTAAGATATCATAAATAAAGTATTTTTATGAGTTTAGCTATTGTTTTTCCCTACTCTAATCTTTTTCAGTATTATATTGCTAATTAAAGGTGCTATAGAGTGACTTCAAAGATAAGAAATCACTTTAGATAAATGAGAAAAACATACAAATAACCACAACCTTTTTTATATTGTTCTTGGAAATAAAGCAGTCAGTTTTGGAGGAGAAAACAGAACATTACAGACAGTCTCATCAGTCTGAACTGCAGTTGCCTGTCTCGGTTGTCTGTATCGGTTTAAAACTTGTTCTTTAAATTTCTTCCAAACAGATGTTCTCTTAAGCGTCAAAAAAAACTAATTCATAAATATTTGAGACCATTTTACACTAACATGGATACGACACGGCCGAAGTGTTTTTGCTGGGATTCTGAGCCGTCCAAAAGCTTTTACAATGACGCGGTGTTACACAAGGACACCGCACCGCCCACTGTCAGACGTGTTATTTTTTGTAAAATGTGTTTTTCTTAACTGGCAGCCGATATGTATATTGAAGAAGCGCTTTCCACAATGTGCAGAATGAATAGATAACGTACATTCATTCCATATTCATTTTCTCATTCGATTCGTTTTCTACGCGTGGTCAATAGTTTGTACTTAACGTAGAGTACGTTAGAAGAAATAAGCCATTTGCTATTAAGTATGCTGCTAAATGCTTTTGCTTTATTTTCGAAATGTTTTTTCAATAATCCCCCATAAATTGATATGATACCATACGATACACGTACGTTAAAGAAAAATGAGCATAACTAAACGAAAAAAAAACTTAAACCTTATGCATTCTATTTGCATAATAACATTTAAATTTTTTAAATTAGGTTGTTGCAAAAGGTAAATGTAATAACTACTACTATTGACTATTTTACCAGCCAGTAACAACCTTGCTCTCACTAACTGGGACTTCACTACTAGGGAAGAAATATGCTGGCAATAGGCGTAGCTCCTTTGCATACGCTCCCGTTTTTTTCCTCTGGTGTATTGTATTACAGGAGATGGTTATATTGCCATCTATCTGAGGCCATAAGACATTTCTGACTTTACACAAACGCATTTTGTGACACATACGAGACAATATGAGCACAAGAAGAAGAGTACGTGGATTCATTTTCACAAGACAGCAAGGCTTAATATAATTATGAAAAAATATGATTACTTATAACACAACATAACATCACATAATAATTTGTTTTTTATTTATGTAACGCGTACAATATCGCATTGATGAAAGAAAAAGACAGAGATAGAGACAGAGTGGGAGAGCGAGACATTTATTTTTTTGTATAAAACTCAACTCAAAAGCTAAAAAATTTTTGAAAATTTCGTAAAATACAATTTCTTCAAAACGCAGAGGACATTTTAAAAATTCAACAAAAATTATGGAGCATGCCACCAATGCCCTGGAATAATGTTAGTTTATGGTCCATATCGCAACAGTGCGTGAGTTTATAACCTGTAATAAATAATACCGATTCAAGATTCGGTTGGCATGTGAAAGGCGTTATTTATTCGCACGAATAGCCTACCTATGTATTTCACAGCAGGTGTAGTATTGTGTATTTCACAGTATATCTGTTGTGTTTGGGAATGATTTATGACTTTTGCTACATCTGAATGTTGGCACTGCGGTGTAATGACTTCAACATTAATTATATCGTTATCCACTCTGAGCTTATGGGTTGTATTGAGAACAGTTTATGACAGTGCTGTAATGACACAACTCAGGTCGTGTCTAATTAGACAATGTCGAAGTAAACATAGCATTTATGTTTCTGAATGGATAATATGTCCTTCATGAAACAGCAAGCGGTTTATTACGTAACAGACATTTTAGAGTTATTATAATATTTAATAAAAATACTATATTTGCATATGTTTATAAGATCACTAAAGTCTATTTCAGGGTCATGAAAATATAAATCGTCTATTAAAAGCAGTATAGCAAGTTGAATATATTTTCTTTTATATATATTTTCCATGTTTTTGTGTAGTGTGCAGTATACAAAAAAAAAGTAAATAATAACCAGCTATAATTTCATCTAAATTGTTGACCGTGCACCAAAATAAAACATTTATATACTAAATATAAACATATAAACTAAATGACACAAAAGACTCGAATTCAAAACGCCTTAATTTTTCTATACACGGTGTCCCAGTATCGACTACAGGATTTAAAATAATTATATTTTTACGTTAATTTTTTGCTCAAATTAAAAGCCGACTTGCTTCAAATTTTTATTATAAATTATTTTTTCTCGTAAAACTATAGTTTTTAGTTATTTTATGTTGTATTCCAATTAGGAGCAACTTTTAACTAATGATTTCGAATTCTAATGAGAGACAGACTTCGTTCTATTCTGGATTTTGCGATGATTTAAGAAATACGGTTACGGTTTTATATATATTATACATTACATTTTTTCAATGACGTCTCTAGGAGGAGGGTAACGCTTGTATGATGTATGATATCTCTTTATGTTATATGGTATGTCTGTACGTGTATAACAAAATGGCGCTCGCTTGCGTCTTAGGAAGTAAATAAAACTGTGATTCTGTCCGACGAACGTGTCATTGCATTCCTTACTTCAGCAGCCTTTTTAACCAAGTTAATTAAAGAGGATTTCAAATTGACTGTATTTTTTGTATGTATGTATATTATGTGATATCTATGCCAAATTTAAAATGATTTTATTGATTCTTATTATTTAATAGGTTATAATATCACAATGGAAAATGAAACAGTCTCATTTGAACTAAAATTAATAATTTTACCTCTAAGGGTGGAAAAATATGGAAAGAACATTTTAATTTATTTACATATATAGACGACTTATCATCTTGCGCCTTTGTTATTGTTTAATCCACTCACGTGGGTTAAATACGATTTCTTTAACCTTACCCCCACACTAACATTTTCTCCTGTATCCCGGAGGCAGTTTACAAAAATAAATTGCACAAGGACAAACATCCAGACCCGGAACAATTATTTGTAGGCCATACAAATGCTTGTTCTTTGCGGGATTCAAACCCGCGGCCCGCAGCGCACTTACTTATTGCTAAGCCACTTCGCCACGGAGCCGTCGCATTTTTATGGAACGTAAAAAAGTTAACACCGGGTTTAAAAATCTAAAAAGAACTTACTTATTAATTTTTGTTAAATTACGTTGTAATTTCCACATAATTTAACAAAAATTACTAAGTGAAAATCCTTCTACAACCCAGCACTTTGTCTAAACAAGTGATATCTACAGCAGCCTATCGTTCACATATTGCGCCGGACGCAGCCCCTTCTCCCGGACTGGACCCGAAACAAACATATCGTGTTCATTTAATCGGCTCAACACAACGGGAACGAGATGCGTTTACAGGCTTTGTCAGGATAGGCTTAAGCACCATATTCCCATATCATCCCTCCGGCACAAACATTCAGTTTTATTCAACATGTTAACGTTCATTTTCCTATACTCAGAAAGACTTACAATTTATTTATTCATAAAAAATTCGTCATTTTAATGCGCACCTGAATACGTTAATAAATTCAAGTAGATAATAAGTAAAATGATTTTAATAAAATATTTGTGATATTGTTGGCTCTGTCTCAAATGAGTTATGCGCCGTTTAATTTCGAATTATTCTGTAAAGAACTAAAACACAAACACAACTGTAAAACATGCCATAAAAGCCACCCGATTGTGCTTTCGAGTGGTAGCCTCGTTCTGGTAATTGGAATGGAGGGCTGTTCTGTGCGCTAAATGGAGTAACGACCTATTAAAAAATGCAGCATTTTCACAGACAGAACAGATTCTCACAAAAATAATATCTTCGATCATTTATCAACTCCTTCCTCAATATTCATAGTAAGTTCTAAAATTAAACTCTACAAAAATCTTTGTGTCCTATAGGTAGCAGAAACGTAGAAACCATATTACGGTATATAGATATTACAATCAGAGAGTACTTGCAATTTTTTTAGATTACGGCTATTAGATTTTACTTGGCTAAGATCAGTGTGCTGTGAAAATAGCAGCTGATTGTTATTGTATATACAGCTGTCAGTAGTGAAGGGCAAAGTGTATTGTTGCAGGCTATGAGGCATTCCGTATAAGTCCTCAAAGTTGACAACACATCAGCAGCCATTTCGATTTTCAGTTGGCTGCAGGTGTCCTTGGAATCCAGAAGTCACTTTCTATCAGTTTGACTGTGAGTTCGTTTCTCACTTCAGTCTTGTACAGAAGAGGTAAATCACATGTTTTGTAATATTTAAGCCTGATCTTAGTTTTCACTTCACAAAATTTTATCTTGAAACTATAATACCTAGTTGCGGTTCGACTATATAGAAAGCTAATCTCATATACGGCCTATTGACGGACATCGTTTGCCCTCGATGTGGGTTGATGCTCTTAAATAGGGTGAATGAGTTAATAATGCACGTCAACCCTACGTAAGCTGGAAATATTTTCGATAGAATAATGTTTGATGTCGTAGGGATAGCAATATTTAAATTTTAGAAATTAAACACGTTCGCAGTTTCTAAATTATTTTTCAAACACATTTTTATATTAATAATATAAGGCAAAAACAAAAGAGCTAACATTCAAAAAATACAGTAGATATAGCATGAGATGAAGATGTTTGCAGATGCTCATGTGCTGCAGCAGCCATGGACACCTACAAGCAAAAAAAGCAGGGTGAAGATGTCTTATCACCCATGAAGTCAAATGAACCACAGCTTGTGATCATAGTACTGACTCTCTATACCCTACAAACCATGCAAGCACCGCTATTTGCCAGCAGAATTAACTAGGAATTTAGTAACTTACCTTGACAGACTCCTAGGGCACGTAAGTAAGAACCTTCTTTTGCATAACAGTTCACTAAGTCATAACCATAATATTAATTTTGTTTAATCAGATTAATCTTCTTATTCCCTCAGAAATAAGAGAAGACCTGTGACCAGCAGCTGGATGCAAGCAAATGTTTAATAACAACTCGCAATGGGGCAGTGCGGCGGCTTTTCATTGTTCTTATAAATAAGAGGAGGCCTGTGCCCAGCAGTGGGACGTACATTGAATATATTAGATCTGTATCCATAAAATTGCTATTTTTTAGTGAAATAAATTAACGTATTTTTATTTTTTATTTCTATTAATCAAAGTTATCACCCATGAAATCGATGGATCTTCTTCTTTCTTTGGAACGCAGTGACAGTTTATTGATACCCTTCTTGAATAAATCAGCTGGACGGGAGGCAAGAAATTATTCAAAGACATATTTACAGCCCGTTGGGTAGGCTTAGGTGTTGAACCAGGATCCAATCAATTTGCTGAGCGTTTGAGATTGTCACACACAATACATATTTCGTCACAGGTAACAAACAACGCGGTTTAAAATTCCTTCATTTTTGTGACCTGTTAACTTTAGTTTTTTAATTTAAATGGTATAATATATATTCAAAAGTAGTAGATTAAAAAGCATCTTGATGTTTCACGAAAATAAGTTGTATATTTTCTTATGTTGAAATATAAAAAATATTTTATTTAACATGGACTAACTCGTAAACCCATTTTAGACCATACTCGATTCGTTCGAGAAATGAACCCGCAGCTCGCAGTGTTGTAGCTAAACGCATAATTAGCTTTGTGTAAATTGCCGTGTAGTGGTAACGTAAAAGAATCCTCGGGTTGGATTTGGAATCGTTTGGTAGGAATTTGGGGAAGTAAGGTGTTTTATTTGGTAGAGGTTTGGTTATCGATTATAACACAACTCGCATTAAAAGATAATATACCGTTTTTGAGAAAATAAGAAAAAACTATTATAACCTAAAATGTGTAAAACATGGAAAAACGTATGCGATATTACTGGGAAAGTCGAATAGCATACATAATTTTGAGTAAGTAATAGTATTTTTACCTTTTTCTCGAAAACGATGCAATGCCTTTTAATGCGCGTGGTATTGTTATAATCGGGGACCAAACCTCTACCAAATAAAACACCTTACTCGCCCAAATTCCTATCAAACAATTCTAAATTTTAACCGAATCCTCTACCTTATTCTACTGCGTGATATCATCCCATGGGTATAGGTAATAGGCGACAGAGGGAAATGAAATAAGGAAAGGACAATATAATTTTCTTGTCAACAACTTTTAAAAAACTGTAATTAACAACCCGCAGGCAAGCTTGACCACTATGGCAGATACCATTTCCTGTGAGCCTACCTCTAAGAAAGCCCTATGTTCAACAGTAGACTTTTGATAGGTTGCAATGATGAAGAAGATGAAATTGGGAAGATGACTTTGTGTGTCTTATTTTTAAGGCTATTTTCCATCTTTTTTTACAGTTAACGGCTGAGAGATACTCAGTTGTGAACTCAAGCGACTCTGTAGAGAGCCTCTTATGAGTTGTTGGTAAGTTTTCGAGAAGGCTCGTTCTACTTGATGAATCAAGTGACGTACAACTGAAGTGCTGTACATCGACGGATTTATAAACTATAAGACTGAAAGTAAGAAATGTCTAAGTTTTTTCTGAAGGTCAAAATTGTCAGTTTTTGAGACTATTTTAGGTTAACGTTTAACGTATTTTAGTTAGATAGTTTTTTTTCATAGATTTCTCGGAAACATTAAAATGGTTCATATATGTTTATAATTAAAAATATGTAACATGACTTCGACTGTGCAGTGGCAGTGCAAAAATAACCACTAGCTCATATCGTCAAGTGGGTGATGTAAGAGGCGAATGCAGGAAACATAACAAGAAACGGGATTCCTAATAACAACTAAAAATAAAAATATTAAACTTGTGGCTGTCAACTCGCCGGCCATGCGGGAGGCCTACATTCAGCAGTGTACTTTTAAAAGGCATAACGGTAACGTGACTTTGGACGAGTAACATTATTAACTTTTGGATTTTGAAACTTTTATAAAACTTTTAAATTCATTGTAAATATATAACTTAAAATTTTTTGTCAATTAAGGGTCACCTATTTCTTCTATTCTTCTACTGCTCATCGTGAAATTTAAGTTAAGACAAAAATCTGAGCGGACAAATTACAGAATAATAATTTTAAAAATTAACCTTGCAGAACGTAAAGTTGTTTTAAAAAATGTATCTATAGTGGTCCTAGCGCGTAGTTCTGTTATTATTGTGTCATCGTTATCTTAATTCTAGTATTCGGTGTAAGAATATCCTCTAATACCATAATAAATCCGGCACACCACCTGCAACTTTACAAGGTGCGGGTTCGGCCGCATGTGGAATACTGTTCCCATTTCTGGGCTGGGGCTTCCCAGTGCCAGCTCCTTTCACTTGACCACATCCAGCGCAGAGCGGCTCGAATTGTCAACGGCCAAATGCTTTCCGATCGGCTCAATTCACCGGCGCTGCGAAGAGATGTTGCATCTCTTTGCGTATTTTATCGCATCTATCACGGGGAGTGCTCTGAGGAATTCTTCGGATTAATCTCAGCCGCCAAATTTCGTAAACGCACTAAACGGCAAACCTCCCGTACAATATCATCTACACCATCTGGATGCTTGGCGTTCCACCACTGTACGTTTCACTAGGAGTTTTTTTCCGAATACGACCTATCTGTGGAATAGTTTACCACCGGCGATTTTTCCGGAATGATACGCCCTGGGGACCTTCACGAAAAGAGTTTGCTCGGTTGCGGATGTTCCTGGGCGGCGCTAGTCACTTAATATCAGGTGAACCGTATGCTCGTTTGCCCCCACTTCTATAGAAAAAAAAACCACATTGTCCCGTGCGTGTCGCAACAGGCTGCAGAGGGAAACAAACCACATGTCGGGCAACAGCGTCTTTCTAATAACAACTGAAAATAAAAACGCCAACCCTTTAGTATATTTCCCGCCGCAAAATATTCCTTTAGTACCTCCTTCTGCTTAAATAGTATTAACCTATAAATGGGAGCTGTAGGACGTATATAGTTTTTATTTGTTATTTTATTACAGGTATGATATCATAATTATTTCTTATATTTAAACGAATGCTAAACATTGATACAAATAAATTTTATGAATTTATTGCGTTGAGTTTATTATAGTTTAAAGTTACTAAGTTGTAGTTGCTTTATAGCACCCACAGTCATAGTAGACTACCCGTGACACTACAAGCACCCAAAACGGTGGGAATTAAAAAAAATCAAATTAAAGGCTCTAATTATCTCGCTTTAATTGTAAAACAAGTATCCGTAAAATTAGTTTTGTATATTCTCTTTACTTTTCATAAACTTGTGCCTTAGTGTGTCTTAACTTTAGTTATAATGTAGGTAATATGCGTAGGATATAGTGGTCAACTACGGAGTGTAACATGTATAGCTTTTATTCCGAATTCCCTGTACCTAAATGTAAAAATAGTTGCCCTACTCAACTACGTTATAGACACTGCTCCCTCGTAAGTGACCGCCGATGTAATAAATATATTATTTAAATAAAAATGTTTTTTTATTTAAATTGAAACAGGAATATCTTTTCAGTATCGATTCCTGTTGTAACAAGTAAAGAACTATTTGTTGGAAATAATTATTTTTATTTTTACGCACTTAAATAAAAATGGCAATATTTTGCTAGAGATTGCCATTTGGCATTAAGTTTGTAACCTGTCGTTGGAGGTGTGTTGCAATAGGGGGTTAAATAAATAAATATTTATCATAGATGTACAACATTTTCAAAGCTCCCAACTTGATGACTTTCTCGTGACTTTCTGTTGTTTGTGGAATTCTTATGTAAAATTACTGACTCAATGGAGTAGCTTTGTATTTTAGTTTTACTAGGTATGTTGCGAAAAAAATTTAATTCATTCGGCCAGTGCTAGGCAGACATTTATGTTTTTTTTTATCATAAATAATATAATGACAAAACATTAATATATAAAAGTCTGCCTACTTTAATTAACTAAGTGATAAAATTTAAATCTGGGATATTTTACCAAAATGTTAACAAAATTATAATTTACATATAATTTGTCTATACAATTGTGTCTGTCGCTCTGTTTATTTTTGTCTCTCAAATACACAGAATAAAAAAGAGTATTGAATTTTGTGTATTGTATATATAAGTGAAATGTATGAAGATGGATATTCGTTTAAAATAAGCAAAGTTTGAGGTTTTAATGAGCAGATATATTTCTTATAATATTTATTTTAATAAATACTCTAATCATGCAAACACAAAAAAATTGTCCTAAATAATACGGGACTTGTAAATAATACATAGGTTAACCAGAAATTACAAATACAAAATTTCAATCAATACTTAAATATTTTAAATAATTAATAATACTTATTTTGTTTCTCAATAATATGAATATTATTAACATTAATTTATTATACTCTCGAACTACGCACTAGGACAAATATGGAATAAATTTTAAAACTAAATTTACGCAATTATATTAATATTTAAAATATTTATTCTCTTATTTATCGCGTCAAATGTTTCTCTTAACTTGGCTACGTTAGTGGATTTTTGACTTTTTACAGGATTTACGGAATGAATGATGAATGAAATAACAATTCTTTTATTTTACAATAATCAATTCCTGAAATTTTCAAAAAATTCAAAACTTCGCTTTATAATAAAAAGGAAAAGAATTCGCAAGCGTCACTTTTATGCATAAATTCCCTTGAGCTCGACCCATTTGATTTTAAAAACACTTTATAACATAATCTACTCTTTACTTTGAAAAGTATTTTAACACAATTACGTAATTTAATAGTAAGCGTTTAATAAATATGTTCCTTGTTTTTTCATTTCAGTTTAATTGCTACGTACATTATATATTTATGACATGATTATTATGAAAAAGCTGTAGTTTTGGTAACTAAACTATTAATACTTATGATATTTTAAGTACATACAATAAATGGGGGAACCTACGGTACAACGGTGAACTTTGATAGCATTTTATAATTATTTTATTCAACTTTAATACATTACTTGAAAAATATACTTACAAGACTTTATTAAAAGCTAGAAGTTAAAGTAATATGTTATCAAAATTTTAATTTCTAATTAAGAGAAAAGAATTCCAATAAAAGTCCTAAATAAAGTGTAAAATACCCAAAATCCCAATATTTACGGTAGTATCATTCGGTCGAAACCGCTGAATCGGCCACACATAACCGTGGCTCTTCCAACCCTTAATTTTACACTTATAAACACTATAAAACTTACCGTTGAAACATGTAAACAGCCACAATAAAGCTGTGCATAGATGCGTGATAGAAGCACGCCTGACTTCCCGCCGCCACACCATCTCACCAGAATCATCGAACTTCACTGAACCAACATATAACTCCCGAGAAGACACTCAATATTAACAAGCTACGGAACTCGACTCTCGGACAATTACGAATGACATAACAGAAAGTTCATGTGAACTGTGTGGAAGCATAACACGTCCATCCGCGACGCAGCGTCACGTAGAACTAAAGTCTAAAAGCTCGGGACAGGGTAAATTAAAAGCCTTCCAGCGCAGGGCGGGGGAGGTTTGAAATGTTTTGTTCTTCACAAAGCCTTTTCCCTCCAAGTGCGGAGACCAAGTGCCGTGTTAAGTCAATCTTGCGTCTCAATGATTGATGGAGCTGTTTGTATTTTTATTGTCGTTATATAATGGTACGTCATTAGTTGCCTTACTTTGATGTTAAAGAAGATAGCCGTTTTCATTTACAAGTGTCTAGTTTGTCAACATGAATTGATAATTTACTTTAGTCAGTTATCTTTTGTGCACTGTACGTTTCACATCATTTCCAAATACCATTACCAAATTGATTGTAAATTGTAGTTCGTCCTTTTCATAGTGTTTTTGTATATAAAATGTTCCGCTATATAAGCCAGTAAGTTGACCAATATGGTTCCGTGTTAGGTCAGATGGTTAGCGCTTGCTGTATTTTTTAAATAGAATAAGGGTGACAAACGAGCACATAGTCCAACTGATGGTAAGTGGATGCTGTGGCCCATAGGCATCTACATTTATCCTCGATCGAGATGCAGATACGTTGTCACCCCTGAGGTCTAGGATGGAATGCCTCGTTTTCAGTTAATGGAATATCCGGTTCTCTACACTCACCATACGAAATACAGCAGCATTATGCTGCTATTTTAGGCTAATATTCTGTGAGAGCGTGGTCCTACACCGGTCGAGCCGACCCATTCGTGCTACAACCATAGGTAATATAGCCACAGCGTGGCTCTACCACGTAACATTTCACAGTACGCGAGTAACCCGTAGTAGACCCTCCTGCACCAAAGAATTTTTTAATTGCAATTTTAAGTGCTAATTTACCACGTGCTTGGTGGTGAAGGAAAACATCATGAGTGATCCTGTACATCTGAGAAATATAAATGATTCGGAGTACAGGTACTCCGGGCATGGGTGTAGGTACTCAGGGTTAACACTGACATTTCCATTTCCTTGCCCTAAAATCCAAAATGAAAAAAAATCCATGTTTTTAAAATAAAATTTATTTGAAATTAGAATTCTTAGCGAAACAAAATTTATTTTGATATGAAATATCCGGTACAGCAGAACGGCAATTTCATAGTTAAAGACCTATTATTACCTAAAACAACTTAAAAAAGGCAAAGGTATTTTTACTTTTAATAAAATGTTTATGTCGTTTTGCTTGAGCTCGTTACGCATGTAAGAAAATACATAATATGATGTACAGTTAGGTACTACTACCGGTTTTTACTTTTAAAGCATTAAATTTACTATTTTCTAAGCAACATTTTCACTTATATTCTAGCTTATATTAGCGTCATATTTGGTCACAATATCAGTCATAGGAGGAAACACAAAATAATTTTTTAAGCAATTAAATTAATAATAAAATAGTTGCAACGCAAAACTTATGGAACTCAAACGATAGTATTTTTACCTGCGACACTACGGATATACCTTATGCGCGTTTAGGGGGAGAGGTTGTTTGTTTGTTTGTATGTGCAAACGTATGTTCCCATTAATCTCTAAAACCGGTAGACCGATTTAGATACAGCTGTCTGTAAAGGGTACGTGACTCACCGTCAATAGTTCATAATAGGTGTTACGATGTTAACTCGCCAGGGGAGGAAAAATTATTATTGCAGCCCCCCCTGCAATAATAATTTTTTCTGTAAACGAATGTTCCCATTTAACTCAAAAACGGGTGAACCCATTCAGATACGGTTTTTTGTTAGTGTAGTGCAAGTTTTGCAAGACACAAGCTTCGGGTACCGCGCCTACGTAACAGAGAGTGAAGCTGGCCACAGTCGAGAGTTTGCCTGCTATACTGCCATATGTAAAAGGTGTCACTGACAAGATTGGCTACATCTTGAAACGTGCTTCCATTAAAACATACTTAAAGCCGCCGAAGGAGGTTAATCAGTTAAGTGTAATGTCCCTTTGCAAGATGCAGGAATATGTAAGCTTGATTGTGAATGTGGTCTCTCTTACTTAGGACAAACTAAAAGATCAATAAAAACCGCCTTAAAGAACACTTAGCTGATGTGAAGAATTGACGCTCTGAGAAGTCTGCAGTCTGTGAACACGTACAAGATCGCTCCTGCCACTAGATCAGATTTCATAGACCACAAATTAATATTCGCTAAATAATACCGATTCCTTACAAGGATAATTCGTAAGGCTATGGAAATCAAAGATAAAGATACATCCTAATTTCAATAGAGAAGATGGTTGGGTGCTACCATCTGCTTGGGATCCTATAATTAATAACATTAAATCCCAAACTAAGCATACAACTGCCAGACTTCACGATACTATAAGTTCATACCGCGTAGATCTGAGCAAGAATTAAAATTTTTAATGTGAAGGTTGATTGTCGTCTACATGCACCTAGGTGCTATGCAGGTATCGGGCCTCGGGGTATACCCCATTGCCCGGACTTTCCTCATGGCCCACTACTATGGGCCAGTCCTGGGTGCCTATATTAGGCTAGTTGCACGCGGAGACTTTCCATAGTATGATTATTTAATTTTCCCGTAGTTAACCGACTACGGGAAAAAAGGAGGTTATCCGATAAAAAGTTGAAGTTGGCCTATCAGCGGCATTGAGGGTTGTTACTCGACTCTCTAATCGCTACAGAGAGGAGTTCTCTTGGAAAAGGTCGCCCGTCCGGCGGCCGGGTA
This sequence comes from Parnassius apollo, assembly GCA_907164705.1. Classification (NCBI taxonomy): domain Eukaryota; kingdom Metazoa; phylum Arthropoda; class Insecta; order Lepidoptera; family Papilionidae; genus Parnassius; species Parnassius apollo. The sequence goes on from CAJQZP010000029.1 coordinate 37,957, forward strand.
TGCAATGGTGCAAATCCGTTGAGGTGTTCATGTGGCCCGTTGTCGGTGCGGTCGAATATGCCGCGCGCCAGCCGGGCCACAAAGTCGGTGATGTTCTCGACCTTTAGATCGGCCGCTATAACGTTGTTCCGGACGTAGCGACCTGCTCCGACGTTCGTCCTTAAAGTCAGATTCTGCTGGGCCTGCAGTCGCCACCTCAGAGGGTCGCTCAGAAGCGCGTATAGCCCCCGGAACAGCGTAGGTGATGATGGTTTGGATATACATCTTGTATATCCGGAGCTTGGTCTTGATCGGCAGCTTGGATGCCAGGACCGGCAAGAGCGTCGCCCGCGCACATCGGGCTCTGCGGACGACGAAGTCGACGTGCGCGGTCATGCGCAGCGTCCTGTCGATCCTGCACCCAAGGTAGGTTACGGCCTTCTGGTACGCGATCTTCTGGCCGTTGAGGGTCAGCGGAGATGGAAATTTCCTGATACGGCGAGTGAGCAGAGCGGTCATCTTACCAACGTCAACCATCCTCCACTCATCCAGCCATGGTGGCAACAGGTCCAGCAGACGCTGCATCCTGGCAGTGGCTATGTGGGATCTTCTTGACGAGGTGAAATAGGCGCTATCGTCCGCGTATAGCGCCAGCTCAACGTCGTCCTCCCACTCCTGCAGCCTGCCTGCCAGTGTTGGGATATCGTTAGTATAAGCCGCGTACAGGACTGGAGACAAACAGCTGCCCTGTGGAACGCCTGTTCTGATGGTTCTGGTTGCGGACTCGGCGTCCTCTACGCAGACGTAGAATTACCTGTCTTCCAGGAAAGACGCCACTAGCCGCAACATAGCAAGAGGGACACTGGTCTGTTCGTACAGCTTGTAAAGCAGTCCCACACCCTGTCGAACGCCTTCTCGATATCAAGAAAGACGCCCAACGATATGCGGCCACGATTGTACTCTGCCGCAAATAGGTGCAGCACTCTAGTCAATTGTGTGACTGTAGAGTGACCCCTCCTGAATCCGTGTTGCTCCGCCCGAAGTTGGATGCACTGACGGAGACGTCTTAGCAGCAATCTTTCTAGCAGTTTAGCCATGTGCGGTAATAGCGTGATCGGCCTGTAGCTGGCAGCTCTACGCCTGTCCTTCCCGAGTTTCAGCAAGACGATGACTTTGCCTTTCTTCCAGTCCTCCGGGAAGTGGGATGTCCGCAATATCCCATTGTAAAGTCGACCAAGCTCTACTAGGACTCTATTGGGCAGCTGTCGGAGTGCAGCGTTGGTAATCCCATCGTGCCCCGGCGCCTTCCTCGGTTGCAGGCAGGTTACTGTCCTCCGCAGTTCTCTCGCGGGGGGAGATGAACCACTTTCCTTACGGGCATGAAGCTCCATGAACTCCGCACTTGCTGGGTTCGGCATAAATTGCTCCTCGAAGTGCTCGACTAGGATATCCCATCTGCCCTTGGCATCGTAGCAACGTTCACCTGCACTGTTAATAAGCGGTCTGGTGTTGGTCAACTGTCGGTTCAGTTTATAGAGCGACGCATCTTGCTCGTCCGCCTTCCAGATGCGCCGATCCCAGGCCTCTCCTCTGAAGGCCTGGACTGCAACCGACAGTTCCTCCGATACGGTGTTAAGTTGCTTCTTTATCTTGGGGCAGCAAGTAAGCGCCCAGAGCTTTCTCAACGCTCTCTTGCGCCTGATCTGCACACATATCTCTTGCGGCAGATCTTCTCGCCTTGTTGTGGTCGGGACGATCGTAGAGGTCACGTGGAGGGCCTCCTGGATGTTCCTGGTTATTCTAGTAGCAGCGGCCTCTACGTCGTCCGCTGTGCTTATAGGTTGGTGGACTGGAGGTCTCTCCTGCAGATGTTGGCAACAGAGCCTCCAGTTGACACGTATCTTGAATGCTCTGGGCGGTGTTGTCACCGCCTTTAGGCCAAGGGTTATCAGAATCGGGAGGTGCTGTGAGAAGAGGTCGTACAGCACTTCTACCATTATCGGGTAGTTGACGTTCCTAGTGAGCACGATGTCTAATACATCCGGATGTTTCCGTGAGTCAGATGAAATGTGAGTCGGTTCTTCGGAACCTAATACGTCATAGTTGTTGTTTTCTGCGTCTTCATAAAGTTCAAGACCCGGCGGAGTGATCACTCTGGAACCCCACGCCGGGTGTTTAGCGTTTAGGTCCCCGGCGATGATGGTGGGTGTTTCGCCTTCCATCACCATCCGGATGTCTGAGGAGCAGAATGGAGTCTCTGGCGGGCGGTATGCTGCATAGATCCTTAGTTCCTCGCCCGGCGCCTTCATTCTTATGCCGATAGAGCGCATAGTCTGGTAAGATGGTAATTCCAGCTCTTGGTGGACGATGTCCCTCCTCACTAGAACCGCCGTCCCTTTGTAGGCGGCCCCTTGAGAAGTGACTTCGACCCTTCTGTACAGGTGGTAATTCGGCAGCTTAATATGTGTCTTTGGGTTTAACTTCGTCTCTCCCAGCAATATGATGTGCAAGTCCTGTTGCTGGGCGACTGTGCGGAGTTCATGCAGCTTCTGCTGTATACCGTCCGGGTTCCAATAGAGGAGGCGCAGATTACTCTCCTCCGTAATGCCGGGCTAGTAAGTTTGCCAGCGCCTTTATTATCGAGGTCACTGGATCTGTCCCGGCTCTGATGTCGGCCAGGACTTGTGTGCCGACCTCGATGGCAATACCAACCAAACGTTGGATTGCATCTGCTGTTTCGAGGCCGGCAGTAGGTGGTCTCCTATAAAAAGGCATTGGCAATTGTCTCGGGTGTTGATGATCCTAGTCCTGCACTCTTGGCTTATGGGTAGAGCGGGCTCTATGTTCAGGTAGAGCCCTTTCTGGCACTCTACCCACGCTTTTGGTAATCTCCCGAGTAATCTGCGCCTGTGAGGCTACTGGTCCAGTTGGTGTCGGGGTAGAGGTAACAGCCTGAGGAGGCTGCGACTTCTTCCTGCTCCTCTCCCGCCTCCTCTTCTTGGAGGGTTGCCGTTCTGTGGCGGGGTTGGCGGGGGGCTGTAGAGTCGCCCCGGTGGTTGCCCTTGTCACTGTGGGTTCCATCGTTTCCTTAGGTGTTACGGGTGGGGGGGGGGCTGGTTGCCAGCCCCTTCCCTGTGATGGTGATGATGCACGAAGGCTTGGCATCGGTGGTATTGAGCCGGTCCTGTTTTTCTCTGACAGGCCTCGATGACGATCCCTCTCATGTAGAGGAGTTCGTCAACTTTGTAAAGATCCTGGAGCTGCTCCAGGCTCAGGTGGTCAAATTGGGCAAAGTAGATGCAGCCAGGTCTGCCCCTACGAGGTGGTATTGCTTTAACGTACTTAACGGGGAAGCCCTTTTCCCTAATAGCCTCCTCTATTGTTTTGGTGTCCGTGCCCATTGGTAGACCCCGGATGCCCACTTTAGTGGGCTTGTCCTCCTCCGGGGTGTAACAATACTACGACAGTGTTGGTATTTCCTTTGAAAGTTCAACCATATATCGCTGAACAGTTCTAAATTCGTTGGCGCTCTGAGGTGTGAACCGTACGCCTTTCCCGAATGGACGGGCATTTAAAGGGTGGCCCAACATTCTGTTGAGCTCCTTAAAATTCCTCGTCTAATCCGGTAGGCATTCAGCCACTATGGGTGGATATCTGGTTTTTTCCTGGTCGGCAGGCTTATCAGTAGGCACTACCGCCAGTTGTGGTCGTAGTACTGCAGGTGCAGCTACCATATGGGCATAGCTGGTAGATGGCCGTTGGCCGTCATCCTGCGGAAGCCCGGACGGGTTGGCTGTTGCCACCGGCGATGATCGGCCGGCGGATGCACCTATGGTTGCGTATGTTGTTGAACCCCAGCTGTAGGACTCCTCACCTCCTTGTTCATACTGGGCCGATTCATGGCTTCTTCGGTCCGGTGACATGAATGGTGGCTGTTGTGGCGGTGATGGCGACTTAGGAGGTGAGGTATGAACCTTCTTCTTGGTCGTTGCTTGGGGCTCCTCATCATCCGATGATGCTGATGATGGATCAGATGAGTCACCGATGCGCTGCCTCTTCTCGTAGAGGGAGGCTTCGGTCTCGGGTGGCGTGTGCCTTCGTGGCGTTTTCGTAAGCCGCTGTTGTTGGGAGGGCAGCGGTTCACGCCCAGTCGTACACTCAGGTACGTTGGGCGCGAGTGCGGCCCTCGGTGCGGACACCTTACCCGGCGACGAAGGCTTGCGGGTCGGTATTTGGGAGTATGATGAGACAACTCTCACCCTCTCCGGGTTGAATATGTCACAATTGGCGATTGGCCTGTCCAATACGCCTGGTCGGTCCAGTGGTTTCCTCGATTTAGGAGGAGGTTCCCCCTTATCCTTATCTAACATATCCCTAACCTAACAGAACAGTCAGTGGTAATCAACTATAGGCCCTATCTAAATTCCAGCCGACCACCACGGATGGTAATGCGCGACGCGGATGGTGGTAATATTAAAAAGGTGACTTTCCTCACTGTGGGCACTGCCTACCCCTTTTACAAGTAAAAGGGTTGGGGTAAGTGCGATGTTGGTACTTGAGTACGCGACTGGGCACAGGATGCACGGAACGCATAAAGTGCCAAGAATCACCTAGGGGCCGGTGACCTCGACGCCTCACGGAATCACGGGACTCAACGATCGGCGGAGTTTGTCGTACCGGCGGTTATTTGCAGCCACTGCTAACTACAGATAACGCACACCTAGGAAATCCTTTTGTGAAGGTAGCTGTAGTTAACTATGAATTTAGGACGTCGAACACCTTATTCCCCCAATAACCATGAGTGCTGTGAAGTGCTCGAAACGTCAGGAATGTAATATAAGTTAATATACGCGACAAAATCCATAAAAATTAGTTTTATTTAAACTTAATTATGTAATTACCTCGCTAGCTGTCTTAGGTCCTGGAATAACACATTCGCTGTGATTTTACGAAACGGTGTCGTCGTCCGAACTCTACGCGGGCGAAGCCGCGAGCCAAAGCATATTATTTTATAAATTCTTTATATCATAAACAGTTGGGCTTACATTTTATAATACTGTCATTATGTTCTTTTTTTTTTCTTGAAAATGAATTAAATAAACGAATTTACAGATGTGAATATTTCACTGAAAGCAAAATAAAATTTAAACATACATTACACACGATAAAGTAAAGTGAAAAACTAAATTCTTCAGCACTATTATCCGAAAGTAATAGTTTGAGACTATTTCAATTAGAATTCCTATTTACAATTTTCATGTCATTTAGTGACTTGAAAGGCTTTCTATTAAACCCATTATCACTAATAAGCTAATATCAGTCATTGAACATTTTTGAACATGTATTTTTGTTGGACACCTAATTGTTTTTATAACTTTACTTTTAGTAGCAATGAGCTTGCTATAGTTCACCTATGGACAACAGTTTTCGATTTTAAACAAAGAAGGTTGTAGGTAGGATGTATGCATAGAAACATGAGAGAGATATATTAGTATCGTCCCCAATGAAAGTTTGTAATATCTGCCTACCCCTATGTGTGTTAGGAGTGAGTTATGTATGAATATGTAAGGTTCAAGTTACATCGTCACTTCTTAAACTGAGATGAAATAGTCATTACTTGTTGGTTGAACTGCTTTCCTGCCAAGGAGTCTACGGGTGGGTGTCGCCTACCTATTTCAGCTGTCAAACTGCAGTCCGTGCATGCTGTGTCAGTTAAAAGGGTAAAGATAGTCACTATAATAAAAATATGAATTACAGGTTTGTGAATTTTCCATCTTAGTCCTAAGAGTTGACAACACATTTGCAACCTTCCATATTCGAAACTTCAAATAAGGAAGGATTGAATCAACTGATTGCAAGTATCTAAGGGCTGCAGTGTTCACTCACCACCTCTAAGTTTGTTTGTCACTTAAATTTACTAAAAAAATCTTCTACTGTCTCTAATTTTGCTGGCTCTTCATCAAGCCTGAATACAGTTGTGCGGCTAAAGGACAGATTTACTGCTAAACAACCTTTAATCACGTCAGTCACATTTCCTTATAACACGTTGTTATGGTGGTGAGATATAACAGTAAATTCGCGTGAACGTGATCTTTAAACTTCAGACATAAGAATAAGTATTTTAATAAGTTCATTACTATAACCAATACCAGTTCTTAATAGGCATTAGACATTAGCGAAGTGTTGGGTAGCTTCCTCTAGAAGCATTGATGAACTGGGACTTATTTCAAAGAATTCTCAATTTCCTTCAAATGTATTTGTTTCTTTCAAACGTAAAATTACAAGGCACTTGGCGCGAGAGACGGTGTGCTCAAACTTTGAGACTTGTTTATTGTTTGTCACTGTCAATCAAATTTCGAGTGACGCTCTTAGCTTTCGACTTTGTACATTTTGTGGTTAGAGCGTACCGAATTTTCTTTTCTGTGTACTTTTTGAATAGTAATAATAATAATATAATACGTTTATTTCTTGATCACAAATAATATATTAAGAAGATGTTAACAATTGCTTATTGTGTCCTCTATGCTCTACCATTAATTGGCATTCAAATATTTAAGTAGAAATAAATTGTCAAATTAATTGCAATGTCAAACTACCATTTTCGAAGTCAGTCATCAAATCATAATTCTATAATTTGAGTAAATGTCAAAAGATATAATAATAAAATCAAAATAAAGCACAATTTTGTAAACAAAACATACAAAAAAATGTTTCAAAGTTTCCCATGAATAAATTCTTGCATTGAGTAGTAAACTTTTTCAAATGTCGTTTAGCAAATGATTGTAGATAATGCGAGCCATCCCCAACACATGTCATAGTAGTGCTGTTATCCTGGGACACTAACAATTTTATCTTTTAAACGTTCTCTTTTTTCATTTCTCGCTCGATGCAAACAAGTAGTTAAGTAGTAGTAAAGTAGTCTTTTTAATCATTAATTTTTTTTTCAATATTTACGTATAACCATATTATTGTGTAATATCATCGGTAACTAATTTATATTAAATATATAAGCGCAATAGGATTGCTCACATTCTCATAGTTCATATACTACCCAAGCCGCACGTTATAAAGCAGGCTTAGGCGTAGAGGATGTTCATATTCATCAAGGTAGGACTCCTTCTTTGTCTAGAACTCCATCTGGGCAGGTCTGGGTACGTACCAGCACACTGTTTTCTAGTGCGAGGGGTGTAGAGAGCTAGTGTAGTTACAGGCTGTGAGGCAAAGTCGGCATCCTATCCCGGTCCTCAGTGGTGACAACGCATCAGGAGCCTTCTTTGTTTGAAGTTGGTTGCAGTAGGACTGCGGGCTACTGCTTACCATCAGGTGGGCTGAGAGTTCGTTTGTAAATTCAATTTGTTTCGCTTTCGTTTATAAAATTCACCTTTTTTTATTTAAATCTTATCGTTTTATTTATTTCCAATAATCCGTAGTAGCTTAGGATTCACTTGCCTTAAAAAGTTTATTCTGCTTTGATCTCCACCCGTATTAATAAAATCACTATTTAAAATTTTGTGTGTGAAGGAAAATCCTGACAAATAACTAATATTTCAAGGGCTAATGAAGTTCCTAACCATGCGTTAAGGCTGTTTACGGCGGACTCTCTTACGCTCCAAATTTGAACGAAATGATAGGAGGCCTTAGCCCAAACTCTATAAAGTCATTCCCTTACCGTCAACCACCGAGCCAAGCAGCGTTAAATATTTACTATGATACTAGTAAACGCGCTGTTATATTAGTATAAAGAATATTTGTTCTGTGGAGCTGTGGGAAGAGTTACGCCGCAACTAAATTATGGTTATAGCACGAATAGGTTTGCTCGACCGGAAAAAAATCACGATCTCACAAAAAAACCAGCGCAAAATAGCAGCTTAATACTGCTTCAATTAGTATGGTCACATTCACAACAAATCCGCATTTTGATTTTAAATCGAGGATAGAAGTAAATGTCTATCTTCAACACAATCCACCTACCAACAGGTGGACTGTCAGCTTAATAATGTTATCCTAATTCCGTTATTTCTCATCGACATTACTATATGCGCTCTTTACAAGAATATGTTTATAGAAAAAAAAATTAAAAAACGAAAATGAATCATTTTAATTTAAAAAAAAAACAATTGATGCGGAGTATATTGCACTTAGAAAAATTTATAGTATTGGTGTTTCATGTGCTAGGGATGCACCCACGATTACTCAATATATATATAGCATATATTTGCTTTATTGCTATATATATATGCATATATATATACACATATATATATATATATATATATATATATATATATATATATATATATATATATATATATATATATATATATATATATATATATATATTGCAGAAGTGAATCACATTCCGCCTGTGGCATCGCTTCCGAGCGGTTGCATCCAGGTAGTCCGCGCTTTCGTTCCTGTACGGTAGTGCTCCCCGCTCTCGCGCCCCCGCTGTCCCGCTCGCGCTGTACAGCGCCGACGCAGTGCTCAGTCCGCCGGCGGCACCGCTCTCGGACGGTCGCCTCCTGGTGGTCCGCGCTCCCGTACAGTACGGTAGTGCTGTCGCGCTCTCACGCGCCTCCGCTGTCCTGCTCACGCGGAACAGCGTCGAGGCTGCCGGTGAGTCACTTTTTCGCTACAGCTCTTGCCCCCCTGTCTTCGGGCAGGGAGGTCTGACTGACTTCCGCTTTTAATTTTCACTTGTCATTTCATTTTTTTTTTTTATTTTTTTTTACTTTACTGTCTCCTTTATTTTCTGTGTTCTTGTTATTCTTGTATTACGTGTATAGTGTGTCGTAGTACGTCTCGCGATCTAGTCCCTGTTCTACCGAGAGCAGGGACCCGTCCTCATCTTTATTTATACATAGCTCAGCTTGCTTACTGACCCAAAGTGGCCACACCCAGTTTCACTGAGTCCCTCGCCGCCCTCATTAACCAATTCGGGTTAAATGGCAATGAGACGGTCCTCGCCGCCATCGCCACCATCGCCGCCCAGGCTTCCCTCCCTGCCCCTCAGGCACACCATCCGCCGCCGGTAATCGCATCTTACCTCGAAACGAGGAACTCTTTTGCCCCGCTCGAATCTGCCCCCCTAGAAATGGAGTACGCATGCTCCGAGTCCTCGGCACCGTCCTCCCGGAAGAGGCACGCCACTACCTCAGGCTCCAGTTCATCGGAGTCCTCTGACTCCGACGGAACCGGGGAGTCCAACTTCACCACAGTCACCTCCAAGCGCAACGGAAAGCGCGCCGCGATAAAATGCACCCCCCCCACTTCAGCGGCCCCTGCCGCTCCTTCAACCTCCGCAGCCCTCGACGCTGCCCCCCGTCCCACTGATGTTACTAGACATCCCCACACCATCCAAACCAGCCTCTCGTTGTGCTCCAGTACTAGCGAAGAAGCAAGTCCCGCCCCCTGTCTTCCTAAGAGACAAGGCAAAATTCACCCAACTATCCAAAACCTGCTACGACGCAGGTATCAAGTATGATCATGCCATCAACCTCGGGGAGGCGATCAAAATCATCCCTGCCTCGATCGAGGACTTCCGTCAGATCACCCGGCTATTCACAGCCGAAAGGGTCTCATACCACACGTACGCTCTCCCTGAAGAGCGTAAAGTTAGGGCCGTCATCAGAGGCGTCCCACTCGAATTCTCGAACGAGGAAATCCTCGAGGACCTTAAGTCCCAAGGTTTCCCCGTAGAAGCAGTGCACAAAATGCACAATAGAACGGGCAAGAGATACAACCTTGCCCTAGTAATCCTGTCAAACGTGCCGGAGGCTAAAGCCATCTTCCGGCAGGTGCGCACAGTGTGCGGCCTGTCAAGGGTGAAGGTAGAGCCCCCACATAGACCCGGCTTCCCGGCGCAGTGCCACCGCTGCCAACTTTATGGTCACGCGGCGGCCAACTGCTCCGCCCCACCCAGGTGCGTGAAGTGCCTGGAACCTCACAACACAAAAGAGTGTCCCCGGCCTAAAGACGCCGAATCCCCGCCCGCCTGTGTCCTGTGCAACCAGACAGGACACCCGGCGAACTACAAGGGTTGCCCACGCGCACCTCAACCTCGCCCAAGTAGGAAAGCTCCACCGCCGGTGAATGACCGATCTTTTCCGGCCCTCCAACAACGGCCCCGTCAGGGCCCCTTCTCAGCCTATCCAGGGCTTCCCTCGACCCTCTCAGGGTCCCCATAGGCCCCCTCAGGGTCCCCCTAGGCCCCCCTCAGGGTCCCCCTAGGCCCCCTCAGGGCATAATTCGGCCCCCTCCGGGCTTCTCCAAGCCAATGCAGCCTCCAGTCTTTCCCTGGGGGCCCAAAAAGGCAGACCCACCGCGGACAACCTCGTACGCTCATGAAGCAGAGCCCACAATCGACGACTACAACACGCTATATTCCGCTATTAGGAATATCGACGTTAGGGAAATAACAGTAGTATCACGCAAACTGCGCGCGGCCAAGTCCCCCCAAGAACGTCTCCTCGTTCTTGCGGAGCACAATAACCTTTTGTTAGCGTTGTAAGTTAGGTTAACTTAATTAACTTAACTTCAATGACTGAGCGAATTAACCTACCTAGATCTCACGGTCGTATCAAACCTAAGGGTTTATCGCTTGTATCATTTAATATTCGCGGCTTGCGAAATAACCTCCCAGAGCTCAAGCTCTTTCTTCGGAATCGTGAAGTCGATTTCCTCCTCCTACAGGAAACTAATCTCAAAGCTAAGGACACTAGAGGCCTTTCTATTAAAAACTTCTCTCTTCTTCGTAACGACAGACCCGACCGCCGAGGCGGCGGAACGGCCATCTATTACAAGAAGACACTTCATTGCTCGCCCATTTCTACTCCGCAGCTTACCAACATGGAAGCCACGGTATGCAGGCTAGCTATGACTGGACATCAGTCCATCCTCATAGCCTCCTGTTACATCCCTTCAGGAACCTATCCCCCCAAAAAGGATTTTGAGGCCATTTTATATTTAGGCAATTCAGTCATTATGTTTGGAGATTTTAACTCCAAGCATACTGAATGGACATGCCGCACTACGTCCCCTAGTGGCAAGATACTGCTCGATATCACGCAGTCTCTTGATATTACCGTCCATAGTCCTCTCGGTGTTACTCACTTTCCCGATAACACCGATCACGCCCCCGATGTGTTAGATTTTGCGTTACTCCAAGGAGTTTCTCTCAACCTCAGAGCAATCGAGACACTAGACGATCTAGGATCAGATCACCGACCGGTCTCCCTCATTCTTGGCCATCAGCCACCTCCCCCAACACACACGAAAACCTTCACTAACTGGAAGGGATTCAAGGAGTCCCTAGCTAAAGCTTTGGACTCACAGGACTCTACCATCTCCCTACCGTCGGACTTAGATAGTCCCGAAAAAATCGACACCGCGGTCGACTCACTCTCCACCCTTATTAAATCCTCCCTTAAGGAGAACGAAAGGGTCGTCCCGGTTGCTAACAATAGTGGGCTTCCCCTACATATTAGCAACCTATTAAAAGCCAAAAAAGCTGCTTTCCGGAGAGCAGCAAAATATCCCACCCCCGAATATAGGCGCGCGGCCAATCGTCTTCAACGAGAACTCCGCTTCCGCCTCTCTGTATTTCGAGACCTCGAAAAGAGGAAGCTCATGGAGAATATCTCTCCATCTCACACAGCGTACTATCAGATGGCTAGAGCCCTCCGCATAGACGCTATCACCCACACTCCCCCTCTCTCCCGTCCCGACGGCACGGTTGCCTTCGAGGACGAGGAAAAGGCTGAGTGCTTTGCAGATAGCATTGCCGCTCAATGCTCTCCCAGTTCTCAACCCGTCGACCCCTCACACGTCCAGGCAGTGGAGGATGAGGTCCGCCGCCGGAACTCACCCCCCACGGCCTCCGAACCTATCTCTGTGTCCAATGATGAGATCTCATCCCTCATCAAAGGACTTAAGCCTAAAAAGGCTCCGGGCGCGGATGGCATCTCCAACCAAGCCCTAAAACACTTTCCCGAGCAGGTGTTAACCTTTTTATCTATTATCTTCAACGCCTGCTTCAACCTTAGTTATTTTCCCACTACGTGGAAAGAGGCTACTGTGATTGGAATTCCCAAGCCAGGCAAGCCTCTCAACCTCCCCTCCAGCCATCGCCCCATTAGCCTCCTCAAGGCAATGGGCAAGCTCTTCGAAAGAGTCATCCAAATTCGTATGAGGCGCTATCTGTTTCCCACAGACGGCGACCCTCTTATCATTCCCCATCAATTCGGCTTCCGAGCCAAACACTCATGTCCCCAACAAGTTCACCGCATTGTGGAATATATCCTCAGCGGTTTCTATCCTCGTCGTCATAAGACCATCGCGGTCTTTTTCGATATAGCCAAAGCTTTCGATAGAGTCTGGCACACAGGCCTTATCTACAAGCTCTATAAAATAGGTCTCCCCGATCGTCTAGTTCGTCTCGTGGCCTCCTATTTAAAACATCGTACCTTTCGTTTCAGACACGAAGGCACGCTCTCTTCACAACGAACTATCAAGGCTGGTGTCCCTCAGGGCTCAGTACTTGCTCCTCTGCTGTATATCCTGTTCACCAACGACATTCCCATCCCGTCGAAAGGTGTTCAACTCTCCCCTCTTTGCAGATGACACTGCCATCTACTGCAAAGGTGTCTCACTACCCCTTATACGGAACAAGATCCAAAAGTCAGTTGATGACCTAGGAGCTTGGTTCAAAAAATGGCGCATCGATGTGAACCCGGAGAAGAGATTATAAACGACGCCGTCTCAAAAACACTCCACCAATACGTATGCTAGGGACCCCTGTCCCCTGGCATACGTCCGCCAAATATTTAGGTGTCACTCTAGACACAGGGCTCACTTTCAAGCCCCACGTCAAAAGAGTAACCCGTCACGCACGATTTTATCTGAGTAGGCTCAACAGTATGCTGGGCCGACACAGTAAAATGTCCCTTCGAAACAAGCGTACCCTCTACAAGGTATGTATACGACCAGTCATGTCCTACGCGGGCCCCGTCTTTGCCCACGCAAACCCTAACATTTTAAATGCAAAAACTCCAAATAGTTCAGAACCTCTTCTGTCGTCGAGCTGCGAACGCACCGTGGTACGTCCGCAATGCCGACCTTCATCGGGACTTAGAGCTCCCAACAATTCAACAATTTCTTAAAAAACTCTCTGAGAACTTCTTCAAAGCCTCAGAGTCGCACCCAAACCATTTAATTCGTGAGGCAGCTTCTTATGCAGCCCCACCCCCCTCTCGCTATCGTGTCCGCAGGCCGAGAAACTCTCTCTCGGACCCGCCTAATAAACTTTCAAACGACCTGAACTGTCTACTGGCAGCTCAGGCCAACTCTAATTAAATAAAATTATTGTAATATCTAACATTAATTTGCCTTCGTAGGCACTCCCTCAGCGGCACTTAGCCGCCTGCGCCCTCTTTTCCCAAAAGAGGGTCGCTCATGATAAGGCACAATAGAGCTTAATCAGCCGGTTGCCTGTCCCCAAAGGCGGTTTTTAGAGGGTATCACTTAGGGTCCCCGGTAGGACAGTGAGCCCCTCATAACCACGATAGACCGGCTATCGTGGTATGCGTAATGCATTTTCCGCCTCCCTACGTATAGGGTAGCCCTTTAATTGCTTCGGGCGCAAAAAAAAAAAAATGCAGAAGTGAATGGAAGAGTCGGAAAGGAAAGTCTTAGGCGGAAGTTTGTCGACCAAATTGGCGATATACTAAAAATGGGCCAAATTAAGAGTACCCTTAACCGACGAGCATGTATGCGTAGGTGGAAGAGGTGAGAAAAGAGAAGGATGACCTGGATAAATAAAATATGTTTAGATCTTACTAAATGATCTTTCTATAGGTATAATAATAGGCCGTTTGTAATATTTTTGGCGTGATCGTCTTAGTTAGGGCCCTTATTTATGTTGGGTTTGTTTTGTAACTTGGTTCTTTTAGGTGTCTTTTGGAAGAATTAATATTCATTAGAGCTATTGAAAGCTGTTGCTAGTGCCTTATAAGCTAAGTGAATCCCGTTCACGAAGACAGGGCTCGAGAAAGGTTATGAACATAAAACGCATTCCACTTTATTAGGTTTACATAATTAATTTATTATTAATTATCCTTTCCCGCTTGGAAAAAGGCTTACAATATGTATATTCACAAAAATAAACCATACAAGGGTTTCGCTCTTCCACATTTATTTTTAAAAAAATGTGGGGGCGGCATACGCCATGCGCGGTAAGCGCCAAACATATTGATGTGCTCCCCCCAAAGGGAACGCTAAATCGGGAACTAGACCGTAGTCTACAGCAAAATAACTGGCGCACCAGTAAGGGAAGGTTTGGCCCCTTGGTAGTGCGAAAGCACAAACATCGACCGAAGTCGCACATGTCAATGTGTGTAGTGAACGCCATACAGAATACGAACGAATCCAGCCACAGTGAATGTACGTCACACTGGCCGTAAACCCTCCGTGAGCGCCACTACCTGCCAGACTGCCGCTCCTGCAGACGTGATGTAAATGTATGGCATCAACACCAATTGCATGATCAGCACGGCTAATAGCCGCAGAGCGTGTCATGAGTCTACCGCTCACCTCAAGGGAATGGGGTCCCATGTTGTGCAGCTTTCGGCCGCAGCCTTGAGAGTCCCCTCAGATCCTCCCGCCAGCTACCACCCGCATGAGGTCGAGACATCTGCTCTACCAACCAATACAACGGCATATATAGCCAAAAGGCAGTTATAAGATGTTAGTAATAATTTGCCATCAGAAAGGTTTAGTGTCACTGACGTTGAGTAAATGCATTTTCGATCATGTTTGTCTCACCCACCAACAAGTTGCAGAATGAAAAGTATGAAAAGTTACAGAGATATATTATTATGTGGTTATGTAAAACATCATGGAAGTTGGACAGTCTGCAGACCCGTAATGAAGGGACCCGACTTGGGCAAAGCCACATAAGTGTGAGTCAAACCAAGACGCAGAGAGCTCCATTAAGAATGGCGTCCTACCAAACAACCATCGCAGACTTGTTCACATCACATTTTAAGACCAGTTTTTTTGACGTCCCTTTATATAAAAATTGATTATTAATTATAAATAATAATGATGGGCCGTCACACTTGCATTAATCTAACAAATGTATAAATTCTTCTTATAAACGTCGTATTGATAAATAATGTCTAGGTTGGATTTCTAGTTATGTTTGCTGCCCGACGAAAAAGTGCAACAAAAATTTATCGACCAGAACGGTCATGGAGAGAGTCCCTTAAGGTTTATGGAGCTTGAAAACAACGCCGCAACTTTGTAAAAGTCGCTGCAAAGTTCAATTTCTAAAGTAGATAACGCACGGCACAAAGAAATCTAATTACGCAATCCAGGCTCTTCTGTAAAATGGTTTGAGAGCATATATGGCATAAGACACCTCATTTCACAGAACTAAATGAATATTTACCGTGTACCGGCGGTTTAAGATTTCAACTACCCCATATTATCCCGTAGATGTCATAAGAGGGAAACAAAACAGGAGATGGGTAGCAGCAAGTTCTTAATAACCAGTAATAATAAAAAACTGCGGTTGCCACCCGCTTTCCAAGTGTGGCAGCGATGACAAATATCCCCCTATGAGATATTTGTCACAAGGGAGGCCTATGTTTAGCAGTGGATTTAAATGGGCTGTAACAGTAATGCTAACGGAAAGAATATTCAAATTTTAATTATTTTCCGATTTATACTATCCACAGATAAAATAATTAAGCTATTTCAATGTGTAAATTGAAAACAGCCTAAAAAGAAGGCACCAAATAGATCTTTGTATGACACAAGTAGTATCATTATACTTTCATTATATTGATTACATCACAAAAAATCAGTCTATATTGAAAAATTAGTTTATATGACTATATTTTCTTTGTAAAATATTTTAATAATAAATACAAAAATATTCGTGTTAATCAATTGCCTACCGTTTATTGGCGGTGTAAGAATATTACCTGACCCATATTAGCTTCCTACGTTTGTCGTAAGAGGCGACAGAGGGAAATTAACGAAAAGATGATCGGCAGCGTCCTATAAAAAACTGCGGTTGCCAACCTGTTTCTGTAAAATAAAACACTCTCGATTGTTCCTCGTCGATTCACAAGCCTTGCCCGACCTACACACTTATTGACATGTATCTCGTATCAGTTAATGCCACCTACCCTGCAAACTATATAATATTTTACACCTTCGCCCTTAGCTTAACAAAGTAATAAGTTTCTCATAATGTAATGATACAATATACGTTAAGTAATATTGAAGTAGAATGTATAACTTAACAATAATAACAGGGTACACTTAATAATTAACTTATAGACTTATAGTGGACCATCAAACTTCTGGAAACCGTATCGGTGGTTTCCTATTTCTTACGGAATAGTGGCGTGTCAGTCCGGGCCTACAACTTTGTGGTTGTATGGCATTTTAATATCTGGCGTTGTCGTACTCAGCTGGACTCCGGCACCCTCCTCCATCGAGCCTTTTTTTTTAAATTTATTTATTATTAAAAATACAAAATTTAGTTTTTAAATATTCACATTCCCACAAAACTGCTTACACAGTTTGTCTGCAGGAACATTTGAGTCTCATTTTCATGATATATAATATTAATGCTAAGCACTGAGACTTGCCAATAAATATTTCTTTAATTTATTTTTAAATATGTTTTTTACTGGTTCACGTCGAATGTCCTCAGACAAATTATTGAAAAAGTACGGTAGTCGTTTCTTTAAAGTTCTATCCCCGAAGTAGTTAATTACTTTTGGTACAACAAATTTGCCTGCAGACATCGACCGTGTACCCTGACCATGCTTGACCAGTATTAGAGTACGGTCTCGACAGTTGTAATTGTTTATGGCAAGTAAATATTTATGTTTTAAACTAACTGGGAGTATTTTGCAGATTTTAAATAGTTTTGTGTAATCGCCTCTACAAATAGCTTTAGTTTTTTTTTTAACGAGCAACTTTAAAAATCTAATTTGTAATGCTTCAAGCTTATCAATGTAGGTTTTAAAGGTAAGACCATAACTGTCAAGAGCGTATCCCAAAATCGAATCTACCAATGAAAAATATAAGCATTTTAATGTAGCAGAAGGAACTTTAAAACTTAAGTGATAAAATTTGCTTAGGAGTAATCTTAACTTATTACATACATAATCTACATGGCTGGACCACGAGAAGTTAGTACCAATTTTAACACCGAGGTAGGTTACACAATCGGCTTTTTCAATAGGCTCACATCGACAATTATTTAGACCATTATGGAGGCACTCAAAGTTATGAGTATACATTTGAGGAGACGAGTCAGTAGGACGTAGATAAGGCGACTGAATGATAAGATACTTGGTTTTATCTGAGTTTAAGACGATACCATTATCATGGGACCATTTAACTACTGAGTCTATGTCTTACTGTAATAGGTGACATGTCTCCATGAGATTAGTACCAGCACGTAATATACATAGGGCATCTGCGAACATGTATGCAGAGCTATGCTGAAGTACGTCACATAAGCTGTTAACATGCAGTAAGTAGCAAATAGGCCCACATCCCGAGCCTTGTGGCACCCCGCACCTCACCTCAGTCGCCTCACTAAACGTGTCTCCAACCTTTACACGGAAAATGCGTGATGCAAGATAGTCACGGAACCACTGGTTTAACGGTTGTCCCACGCCACATTCGTCCATTCCATTTAAGAGTGTTTCTGTTTCTAAGGTATCAAATGCTTTTTTTGAAATCATAAAAAATAGCAACGACAAATTTTTTATCTCCTAAATATGAGTTAATTTCGTCAGTAAATTTTGATAATAATGTATTCGTACTTTTTCCCCTTTGAAAACCATGTTGACGTTCATTAAATATGTTATTTTTTTGTAAATAAAATCCAAGTTGATTTGTTATACATTTCTCCATAATTTTATCAATACTAGATAATATAGCAATTGGTCTATAGTTTGAAAAATATTTACGATCACCCTTTTTATGGACTGAACGAATTATAGCTTCTTTTAATTTATTCGGATATCTATGGTGCTTTACCGACAAGTTAACTATATTAGCTATGACAGGACTTATTTTGTCAACAACTAACTTTAAGTATGACATCCGTACGAGATCAGTTCCCGGCGATTTATTTTTATCTAATTGATTAATAACACGTTTGACTTCTCCACTACTGACCGGTTGCCATCTCATACATACGTCAGGTCTATCCACGTAATTGTCCCTCACTAACCATTTTTCCGTACATGTGTGCCTTATGAGGTCGACTTCACTTAAAAAGTTATCAGCAAACTTATCACAAATTTCTTTTACACTACCTTGGTTTCCCATATTAGAAAGTATTAAGTCGTCTAGTGATTTTCTTTCATTACCCAGTAAACTATTTATCTTATCCCATATTTTCTTTATATTTTTATTACAGTCTAGTATACTTTGTTTATCATATTTCATTTTACATTTAAAAATAGCCTTACTACATTTATTCCTATATTTAGTATAATTTAATCTCTTTATCATATTTTTTGGTTCATTGCACCATATAACAAATAACCTATCTCTTTTTAAAATCATCCCTTTTAAATGTTCACTTATCCATCCTTTATTTCTAACACTTTTATTTACCCCAACCGTTTGCGATTTGTAACATTCATTATATATATTAGTAAAAATACTAGAAAAAAGCCTCGTACAACTCAACTGGGCACTCAATATTCAACAAATGATCAAAATCTGTTAATAGTAATTTTTCTCTAACTAAACGATTATTTAGAACGCATCTATTGACAGGTCGCATAGGCGTACGACTATCGGAGTGGGTGATATGACTCACGGAAGGAGCGCGTTTCCATTGTATCGCTGCCGATACATAGTAATGGTCAGATATCTTATGTTGTATTACAGCTGATTCAACTAATGACAAAGGTGCCCTTATATAAATATGGTCCAAACACGATTCTACAATGTTACCCATGACTATTTCCCTTCGTGTTACATCGCATATACACCTGGCAAAACCATATTCCGCATTATATTTTCATACAATTTGACATTGTAATAAATCGATATTTATGTCACCACAGAATATTGCTTTTGAGCGCTTAGGTAATTTGCTAAATAAATTTCTTAATTCAACAAAAAAATCACGAATTCTGTCTTGGTTGCGGAAACGAGGCGGCCTATAAATAGAAATTAAATAAATGTGCTCCCCATTAATGTTGAGTGTAATGGAAACGCACTCCGCCGAGCGCATAACACTACTCGCGAGCTCAGCCGTTTTGCTTACATGCGCTGTGAGCTTCGCCCGGGAATACACAAGTACACCTCCGCCGTTACGTCCTTGTCGGGTATAAATATTTACTTTGAAACCAGGGATTTTGTAGAAAGATAATACAGAATAATTAATGTTTGGTTCAGTTATCACAATGATATCCAATTGGCTCAAATTACTACCGAGAGTAACTAGGAATTCAATAAAATGTTTTTTTAAAGATCGTATATTACACATGTAATAAACGTAAGTCCTTGATATTGTGTACTTGTTGCACCCACGTATTTATGCTATCAAGACACGTATAACTTACAGATTCATCGCGTAATATGGAGTCGATATTGCTTATGTCCGTGAATTTATATGAAAAATAAACACTATAAGCACTGGAGTTAGTAATATTTTCACTTTTTGTTAAGTAGATCACAAATGTCACTTTCAGCTCGCACACATATTGCTTTTTCACCTTCACATTTTTGACTAGAATTTTTCCGTTCGAGACCCATATGTATTTATAAATACCTTGAAGTTGTTTCTTAGTACACCATAGTAGGGTTCGTGTTGTCTTGGTCAAATCTTCATTTATGTAGATTTTATTCAAAGCCGAACCATTTGTAATCATTTGTAATTACTCGTCGTGTCTGATAAGTTGCGACGCTGAGCAAGCCAGCTGTCTCTCGACCTGGTACCTGTAGTCTTAAAGCCCACGATAATCGGCAGTGGTTTTTTGCTTTCTTTTAGTGATCGAGTACGTCTAGCCCATACTATATCCAAACTGCTCACATTGATAATATTGCCTATTTTTGACACAATCTCTGTGACATTTTCACCGGGAAGCTGTTCAACGCCTACAATCTCGATATTACGTATTTGTTGTTGACATCAGCAACAGTTTTCTCAAGCTTATGTATTTTATCTTTTGATTGTTCATGTTCAACTATCAATGTATCATACTTATCGGAAAGCATACTCAAACTTTGCGTAATTGTATCAAGTTGTTTTTTGAATCCGGGAATGGCAGATACTTTTAGCTGTATGTCCTTGAGAATTTTAGTGTAGTCCTGTGAATATTCTTGCTGTTCTTCTTCTTCAGATCCATCGTCTTCACAGTTATTACAATAGATCCGATTCCTCCCATTTTTTATATCCGCCAAAAGACCCTTAACACAACCTCTATGAAAAGCCTGTTGACTGCTCCGAGACTTCGCCTGGTTTATTGCTCTGCTTGGACATTGAAATCTAAAAATGGGCGCACACACTCGCCCCGCCTCTGCGCCAGAACCAAGCCTACTCCGTGCGCATTGGCATCGCACGTCAGCACGATTGGAGCTTGCGGGTCATAGTGATCTAACACTTCAGCGTTCCTCAACATGTTTTTTACCGTTTGAAAAGTTTGCTTCTGATCTTTACCCCAAAACCAATGGCTACCTTTTTTTAAAAGAGTGTACGGTAACGGATTTAAATAACAGCTCAAAATTTACACAAATCTACAACAAAAATTAACCATTCCTCAAAAATTATCGTAATTCGGATACGTCGGTTGGTTTTCGTATAAGTAAAATTGGTTTTATCTGTTCTAAATCTACCTTTATACCATCTTTATTAACAATATAACCAAGATATTTTATCTTGTTCGCAAAACACACACTTTTCTTTCCTAATCTTTAATCCGTATTCGTTCAACCTTGAAAGTACATTTTGCAATGTCTGAAGATGTTCTTTTTCAGATACACTAAAAATTAAAATATCATCTAAGAAGACTACCGTATTACGTATATCTTTAAGAAGGTTCATCATAATTCTTTTAAAAATACCAGGGCTCGAAGCCAATCCATAAACAATACGATTGTACAAATAAAGACCCCTGTGTGTATTTATTACCGTATATTTCTTGATTTATCCAGCTCCACTTGGTTATAGGCCTGAGATAAGTCTAACTTACTGAACCAGGTACAACCGCTAAAATTCGCTAATAAGTCTTCGATCTTAGGAACCGGGACTTTATCCACCAATGGGACACGATTCAATGTTACCTTGTAATCCCACAAATGCGAAGCGATCCATCAGATCTGTTAATTAAGATCATTGGAGAGACCCAGTCGGAGGAGTCCACCGGCTCGATGACACCAGCCCGCAGCATAGAGTCCAGCTCGGCATCGACCCACTCGTGCATTGAGTACGGCACCGACCGCGCGCGGCAAAGTACCGGCACGACACCTGTCCGCACGCGAAGCGTTGCTCGCCCGCCGGTGAATCGCCCAAGACCGCCATCAAATAATTGTTTAAATCTGTCGAGTAACATATTCAAATTTTTAAATTTATCAAAATATTGTAAACAATTTATTCGGTTTCTGTGAAATTTCGGAATATCTATTCCTGATTCCGCTAACCATTGTCTTCCCAGTAACACAGTACTCCCTCTTTCTATTACATACAAATCAAGTTTTTTACAGTTGTCGTTATATTGTACCTTAACTTCTATGAACCCTGCCAGCTGGACTTTACTGTCGTCATAAAACAAGAGTGTAAACTTACATGGTAATAATGTCAAATGCTTAAATTTTTCTTTATATAAATTATAAATAATACACGACAAAGCCGAGCTCGTATCAATTTCCACAATTAAAACTTGTAGATCAACAATAATAAGGAATGCTAACCGGTATTCGTAGTCCCTCAAAGACATTTGGAACATAGGATGAGCGATTTCTTCGCCCTGCTGAGCTGCCGGGGAAGCCTGCTCATCCTCCTCCATGTGCAGGGCTCGCACGCTGCGCTCGCCGGTGCGCGCGCGCCGCTCGCCGCGACCCGCCCGGATGCCAAGCGGCCCATGCTACCCGTACTCCACTCATGCCTTCCTTTATTTCTGTTGCCCTACTTTAGTAGACAAACTCGTTTTAAATGTCCAACTTGTCCACAATTGTCGCAGACAAAATTACGATATCGGCATTGACGCCAACCATGACGCCAATCGCCACATGTTGTGCAGTTGCCCATTTGCACCACATTCACTTCACTGACATGATGGTCAACATCTATTGAGACAACACTTTGTCGCTCCCATTTTAGTGAATCTGCTTTATATCCTACCTCGCCGATGCTGCATGCGCCCGTGCCGTATACCGCCGATGAGTCACGCTGCGCCGCTTCCATTGTTGTAGCCAATTTCACGGCGCATGCCCAACTCAAACAGTCTTCAGCAAATAATCTTTGACGCATTGAATCACTGCGCAGACCACATACAAATTGATCCCTCATATTTTCATCCAGACAGCTTTTGAAGTCACATGATTTTGCCAACCGTTTAAGTTCCGTTACATATTGTTATACGGTTTCATTCTCCTTCTGCCTACATTGCCGAAATTTGTACCGTTCCGCTAACACCGATGGCTTAGGCTGTAAATAATCACTCATTATTCTTACTACATCTTCATATTCCATATCAGCGTGCTCTTTCGGGCTGCATAAGTTAGCCATTAGTTCATATCTATTATCACCAATAATAGATATTAACGTGGGTAACTTCAATTTTTCTTTAACACCGTTAACCAAAAAGTACATATCCGATCTTTCGCAATATGATTTCCAATTTCCATTAGATACATCGAATTCTACGAGCCTGCCGATATTTGCCATTGCTTTACACAATTTTTTTCTCAGTTTACACACTTATTATATTTAAATTTCCTCGTCATCACTGTAAAATAAAACACTCTCGATTGTTCCACGTCTATTCACAAGCCTTGCCTGACACACTTTTTGACATACATCTCGTATAAGTTAATGCCACCTACCCTACAAACTATATAATATATATACCTCACGTACAAATCTTTCATTACAACGGAGATAAACTTTATTGTTACGAGCTTGAGGTTTGTGACAATAAAAACTGCCGATTGAATTACCAAAATTAACACTTTTAATCACCGAACACCAATTAAAACTTAAAAGACACTAATAATTAATCACACTGATTCACTTTATTTCGCTCCGAAGCTTCGCTTATCTCGCCAAATTCAATACTGCCTCGATCGCGGCTTGCAGCGAGCTTAAATACACTTTTAAGCCGAAACATCCAGAATATTTCCGTAGATACGGGCGCCAACCGACCAGACGCAGAAAGTTTGAGTGTGAGGCTTCTAGAAAGCTTAGTTCTTCAATTCGATACTAGATGGCGCTGTTGGTTAAAAAGATTAGTCATGTCATTTTCTGGAAAGCTCTCCTCGGTCTGTTACCCGACACTTGATGGCGCTGGTGCCAGACGTCAACTTAGGCGTGCAACACTGCCCCCTCCTAAGACATTAACATAGGCCTCCCCCATGGATTGTCTTACAAAAGAAATGTTAGCCATAGTTGCCACGCTTAGCAAGCGGGTTGGCAACCACAGTTTTTTTTAGTCGTTATCAGGGAAACACTGCCCACTCCTGATTTGTTTCGCTCTGTCGCCTCTCACGACACGGTAGTGGATATTCTTACACTGCCATTACACGGTAAATTGTTACAAATAAATAATTACAAAGAGAACACATCTAGCAGCAGGTGTATTGTAATAGTTGGATAAGCGAAGGATAATAAAAATATATTATTGTGCAATCATGCAATTGATTGCACAATAATAATTTAAGAAATATTTGACTTAAAATAATCTTTGCTAATACATATAAATTACGTGTCACGTTATTTGTCCGCGATGGACTCCTAAACTACTTAACCGATTTTAATCAAATTAGCACAACATGTGCAGTTTGGTCCAACTTGAGAGATAGGATAGTTTTTTGCCCAAGAGTGACCAACAATTTTTTTTTGAATTTTTTTGGAAAGTCGTTTTGATAACAATCGATGTAAACAACTTTTATTGTATTAAGAAAAATCGACCAATCGCAGCGCGTCGTATCGTATAACTCTCTAGAAGTTTTTAATTAACTGCGTAATAGTGCATACTGAAAATAATGAGAAAAATTTTATGTTCTAAAAGAGTTGTAAATATGACATTGAATTAACATATGTCTTATAGATTAAGGAAGTATAGGAATATTTTGTATAATTAAACGCATTTGGCAGTTATATAAAAATTAAAGAATTAATTTATCCAAATATTATGAAAATTTGGGACATTTCGTTTAATAACTTTTTACAATTTTAATGTTTTGAGTAACCTTTATGATATACTAATAAAGTACCAGACTACCGATTTGATGATGTATAGCATGTTAGTGTAGCAATTAGATTTGTATAGAAAATATTGTAGTTTATGTCATTTGCATAGTGAAAAGTTTATGCAATAAAGAGGCAAAACGGAAAATGACAAGCGGCTTACTGTAAGGTATAGCCAAAGTCTACGTTAGGGGCTCGGGACCCAGTAAAGAGTAGTGTGTAAAACTACCAGTGACAAGCAGTAGTATCCAGTAGTAGCTGAAGTGACTAGTAGCAGTATATAGTGAATAGTGAAAGTATTAGCTAGCCGAAAAAGGTCGTAACTGATTTCCGCAGTTACATATAATGAAAGTAGTAACTGATATCCGCAGTTACACAAGTGATAAAATCAGCTAGTTTAGTTGATAATAGCTGCTAGTCAGTAGTGTTAGAAAACCAGCTACTACCAATAGATATTTGATTCTACCGTACAATTTAAAGAAATCTTTTAAAAGTATACAGTGACCAACCAATAGTGAACAACCGTGGTCGATAAACAATAGTTATAAAATTTCGCGACTAATCAATCAGTCGAACTGCTGGCCACTACCTTGCTATTTGTATTTATAAATCGTGCATTTTGATTTGAACCTGAGTCTACAATATCTCCCTAGAAGATTTTCACCCTTCCGGCACACACACACACCTATATATATATATATATATATATATATATATATATATATATCTTTTCTTTGATTTCTTTGTTTTCTTAGTTAGCGTCTTACATGATTGTTATTTATTTTGAGTTTCTCAACATTTTATTTTTCAGATCATCATCATTATTACAGCCTTTTACAACTCCGCTGCTGAACACTGGCCTCCCTCAAGTAATGGCACAAAGCATGGTCCTGAGCCACCTGCATCCAACGACTTTCTGTATGTCTTACCAGGTCATCTCTCCATCTAGTGCGGGGTCGCCCTACACTACGCCTATCGGTTCGAGGCTGCCACTCGAGAACATTTTTCCCTATCGGTCATCGGTTCTTCGAGCTATATGTTCAACTGCGGATATCCTAATTTTTGAATTTATCACGCAGAAAAACCCCGAGCATAGTCCTATCCATACCTCATTGACCGACCTTGAGCGTCTTCATACGGCCAGCAGTGAAGGATCACGTCTCAGATCCGTAAGTCATCACTGAAAACACGCACTGGTTGTACAATCTAGTTTCCCGAGTTTGAGGTATACCTGACGAGGAGATGTGTCGTAATTTCCCGAACACTGCCCTGCTGAGTTGAATCCGTCGATTCGTCAACAACTTTGAGCATAGTGCTTCTAACAATTACCGGCATTAGTGTGACATGGACCATGTTCATCTTAAGACCTATCCGTTGGGACCATTATATACCATTGAGGTCACTGAGCATAGTGCTTAGGTCCTCCAGCGATTCTGTCATGAGGACTTTATAGCCGGGAAATCGAAGGTGAGTGATGTACTCGCTATTGATGTTAATACCGTATTTTTTCCAGTCCAGTAGCTTGAAAACGTCTTCCAATGCAGCAGTGAAAAGTTTCGGGGATATAACGTCACCCTGTCTTACACCTCTCTGCAGTTAGATAGGTTTTGACCTTTGGTTCTGTATTCGGATAGCCATCGTAGCCTTATTATACAAACTCTTCAGCACTTCGATATACCAACAGTCCACTTGGCACCGCTGAAGGGACTGTAGCACCGCCCAAATTTCGACGGAATCAAAGGCTTTATCATGATCCACATACGCCAGGCAAAGTGGCAGATTGTACTCTTCGGTCTTCTGTCCAACCTGCCGCGGGGTATGTATGTGTTCTATAGTACTGAAGCCTTTTTCGAAACCTGATTGTTCGGCTAGCTGGAAGTCGTCGAGTCGTGCGAGTCGATTCGTAATGACTCTCGAAAACAGCACGTAGACGCGGCTCAGAAGGGAAATTGGTCTATTGTTATTCAAGAGAGCGTTGTCACCTGTCTTGAAGAACAAGACCACTGCACTTCTGCTCCACGTCTCCGAAGTAGTGCCACCATGGAGGATGAAATTGAAGAGCTTTTGAAGAACTTTAAGTACTAGTGTTCCACCCGCTTTCAGAAGCTCCAGTGTAATTCTATCCTCGCCTGGAACCCTGTCGTTTTTAAGGTGCTGGAGAGCCATTCTAATCTCGCTCAGACTGACGTCCGGGATATCATCGGAATAGTGTCGGATTAGACTTGCTCTTGAATCATTACTTATATTTGCGTGTGGCTCCAACGATGATGTATACAGCTACCCGTAAAACCTCTCAATCTCACTCAATATCAGGTGTCCTGGAAACCATTTTTTTTCTGCGGGTAGGTGTTAAAGTCAACAGCTGTTTTTAAGTGCTCCTATTTATAATTTCAAATTTTATTAATTTCCACAATAGATAAGGGTAAATTGTACGATGCCGTGTAGTGGCGGTTAAGAATATCCACTACCCGATATCTTCCCGTGGGTGTCGTAAGAGGCGACAGAGGGAGACAGGCAGGAGATGGGCAGCAGCATCTTCCTGATAACAGCAACTGTACAACAAAAAAACTGTGGTTGCCAACCCGCTCGCCAAGAGTGGAAACTATGGCAATATACCCCCCCCATGAACAATTACACAAATAGACGGCCCCCAGTCCCCGGCGGCCCCGCTATTCCTGGCTACGGTGGCGACCATGGTAACGGCGGGGCAGGGGGTGCTAAGAATCTCCGGTGGAGGTTCGGTTGCCACCTACGACGACTCGACCTGGCAACATTTAACGCACGCACACTGAGGACTGACGAGAAGATCCTGGAGCTGGAAGAAGAGATAGACAAGTTGCGCTGGAGTATTATAGGATTATCCGAGGTCCGAAGAGAGGGGGGAGGACACGGTGATTCTCGAATCCGGCAACTTGTTCTATCACCGGGAGGGCGACCATCTGTCCCAAGGAGGTGTCGGATTTATCGTCCACAAGTCTCTCGTCAACAACGTTGTACAGATTGAGAGTGTGTCGACGAGGGTCGCGTACCTGATACTCAGCATCACCAAACGGTATTCGCTGAAGGTCATACAGGTTTACGCACCAACGTCGGCACATTCCGATGAGGAGGTGGAGGAAATGTATGAGGATATTTCCAAAGCCATACATTCCTCCAAAACCCACTACACGGTGTTGATGGGAGACTTCAACGCAAAACTAGGCACAAGAGAAAACGGTGAGCTGAAGTTAGGGAAATTTGGAGTAGGGCAACGGAACCGAAGGGGCCAGCAGCTGGCCGACTTTATGGAGAAAGAGGGACTCTTTATGATGAACTCTTTCTTCCAGAAGCGGCCCCACAGGAAGTGGACCTGGTCGAGCCCCGACGGTTCGACAAAAAATGAGATTGACTTCATTATGACGACCAGACGCCAACTGTTCAGTGATGTCTCAGTGATCGCAAGGGTGAAAACTGGCAGCGATCACCGAATGGTTAGAGGCACACTGAACCTAAACGTTAAGTTGGAGAGGTCTCGTCTAATGAAGTCAACGCTCCGTCCCCCTCGTGCTCTGATCCAAAATCCCGAAAACTTTCAGCTCGAGTTACACAACCGCTTTCAGTGCCTACAAGATTGCAATGCAGTGGACGATATGAATGACAAGCTCGTGGAAACTGTCCATGCGGTCGGAGCTAAGTTCTGCAAGACCCGCCGCAGAAGAACACAAAAACTCTCCGATCACACTCTTAATCTCATGGCTGTTAGACGGGAGATGAGGCTGCAATCGTCAACAGATTTGACAGCATACAGGCAACTGAACAGACAGATCTCCAAATGCATGCGGCGAGACTTACGCAACTTTAATACTGCTCGTATTAAAGAAGCGATCGAGCGGAACCAGGGCTCCAAAGTCTTTGCCAGAGATCTGTCTGCCAGAAAGAGCCAACTGTCAAGGCTGAAGACTGAGTGTGGCAGCATCGTTTCCGGGACACCTGAGATTTTGAGTGAGATTGAGAGGTTCTATGGGCAGCTGTACACATCATCGTTGGAGCCACACGCAAGTGTGAGTAACGATCCAAGAGCAAGTCTTATCCGACACTATTCCGATGATATCCCGGACGTCAGTCTAAGCGAGATTAGAATGGCTCTCCAGCACCTTAAAAACGGCAGGGCCCCAGGCGAGGATGGAATTACAGCGGAGCTTCTGAAAGCGGGTGGAACACCGGTACTTGAAGTCCTTCAGAAGCTCTTCAATTCCGTCCTACATGGTGGCACTACTCCAGAGGCGTGGAGCAGAAGTGCGGTGGTCTTGTTCTTTAAGAAAGGCGACAACGCTCTCTTGAAGAACTACAGACCGATTTCCCTTCTGAGCCGCGTCTACGTGCTGTTTTCGAGAGTCATTACGAATCGTCTCGCACGCAGACTCGACGACTTCCAGCCTCCCGAACAAGCCGGTTTCCGAAAAGGCTTCAGTACCATAGACCACATACATACCCTGCGGCAGATTGTACAGAAGACTGAAGAGTACAATTTGCCACTTTGCCTGGCGTATGTGGACTATGAGAAAGCCTTTGATTCCGTCGAAATTTGGGCGGTGCTGCAGTCCCTTCAGCGGTGCCAAGTTGACTGTCAGTATATCGAAGTGCTGAAGTGTTTGTACAGTAGGGCTACGATGGCTATCCGAGTACAGAACCAGAGCTCGAAACCTATCCAACTGCAGAGAGGTGTAAGACAGGGTGACGTTATATCCCCGAAACTCTTCACCGCTGCTTTGGAAGACGTTTTCAAGCTACTGGACTGGAAAGGATACGGTATTAACATCAATGGCGAGTACATCACTCACCTTCGATTTGCCGACGATATAGTCCTTATGGCAGAATCGCTGGAGGACTTAAGCACTATGCTCAATGACCTCAATAGTGCCTCCCAACGGATAGGTCTTAAGATGAACATGGACAAAACAAAGATTATGTTTAATGTCCATGTCACACCTATGCCGGTAGTTGTTGGGAGCACTATGCTCGAAGTTGTTGACGAGTATGTTTACCTGGGACAAATATTCCGACTAGGTAAGTCCAACTTCGACCGAGAGGTCAATCGACGGATTCAACTCGGCTGGGCAGCGTTCGGGAAATTACGACATATCTTTTCGTCAGGTATACCTCAATCTCTGAAAACTAAAGTGTACAACCAGTGCGTGTTGCCAGTGATGACTTACGGATCAGAGACGTGGTCCTTCACTGCTGGCCGTATGAGGACGCTCAAGGTCGCTCAGCGAGCTATGGAGAGGGCTATGCTCGGAGTTTCTCTGCGTGATAGACTCAGAAATGAGGATATCCGCAGTAAAACCAGATTGACCGACATAGCCCAACGGATTAGTAAGCTGAAGTGGCAATGGGCCGGCCATATAGCTCGAAGAACCGATAACCGATGGGGAAGAAAGGTTCTCGAGTGGCAGCCTCGTACCGGTAGGCGTAGTGTAGGGCGACCCCCCACTAGATGGAGTGACGACCTGGTAAGATATGCAGGAAGTCGATGGATGCAGGTGGCTCAGGACCGTGCTTTGTGGCATTACTTGGGGGAGGCCTATGTTCAGCAGTGGACTTGTGAAGGGCTGTGATGATGATGATGATGATGAAATTGTACGATAATTATATTGAGAAAAGAGATCTTAATCTATTTAAACAAGCTTTTAATGACTTACTACATCACCCATCAGCAACACTATTATTTACCACCATTAAGCACTGTTACATTACGATTACAATATGACAAGCATCAATAATGTAGACAAAATACAGTAAGAACTGGAAGTCAGCTGGATGCAAAAGATGGCAGAATTCGAAGATCATTTGAAGGCTGCACTGGTCCCATCTAATCCAACATTAGTGCAGCTAAGTCAGGAATTTTATGCATTCAAGGAGTTGGTCACACAAATGTTTAATCTACTGCAACTGCAAGTTAGGAGTTATATAAACGCAATTGATGGACTTAACATGCGGCAACCGCATAATGTATTGCTATTCAATGGCATCCCCGAGGACTCTAAAGTAAGCTTAATTTATAAGGTTCTAAGCTTAATACACAGCAAAATGGGCCTTTCTGATGTGAGCAGAACCTCGATTAGACAGTGTCACAGATTGGGCTCACAAGGTAAAGATCAAGTTAGAGCAGTCCTCGTCCAGTTCCATGATCACCATACAAAATCATTAGTTTGGAAGTTTAAGGCTAAGTTAAAAGGTAAGTCTTTCACATTGTTTGAGTTTCTCACAAAGACGCGTAAAAATATTCACAAGTAGACCAGGAAGTATTTGGCACGCTTAATGGCACAGTCTATATTAAACTGCCTGATAGTAGTCGGGTAAAAGTAAATTCAGAGGAAGACTTCAATAATATTGTCACCAAGTACTCACCAGGGTGTCCTCTTCTTTCAAATACATCACCTCCCAAAACCGAAGATAGCACAGGTAATCTCTCTGGTGTATCACAACCAAGTACATCTAAATGTAGTCGCCAACAAGAAGTGGTTTCACGCTATCAAGGGGTACAATCGGGTCTAAGCAACGTCACACACACTTTCATAAGGTTGTTACGATTCTTTAAAATAATTAAGTTTACTTTATTCAGTCCTATGTTACTTGGTATCATTCAAGCTTTTTTATTATTTCTATTGATCGTGTTGTAGTAATTATCGTTACATTATATTTATCTATTTAGTTTAAATGATTTAATTAAACTACTAAGAATTTAATATTCTTTATTATTTACTTTTTGTAATAAGAATAAAGCAGCTAATAATAGTATTATAATACTGTTGGTAATAAAGTAAGTAGAAAAATATAAATAGTAAACAAACTGTTATTTTGTTACTTTGTAAAAATAAAGAATATTGTTGTAATTACGATACGCCAAGTACAGGCAAAGGTATTATACCTTGCATCCTAGTGTGTTTTAATGTTTCTGAAATACTGCTAGCAAACGGATGTTATTTTATATCATTACTAAATTTTACGATTTTTATTGTATCCCTATTAATATTGATTTCAAGAAATTATATGGTTACACAGACACTAAAAAATTAAACGTTTGATATTGTTTTCGTTGGGAAAGGTTAATGTTAATGACTTATTAGTTTAATGTTGATGTTTTGTTATATCCTGTTTCTGTATTTAGTTTTCTAATTAATTATGTATTTTAATGCTCTACTAATTTAAGGTTACTTTTATAAACAATGATTGTTTTTATCAGTCAACTGATGGGATAGAGCAGTGATAGTGGATTAGTTGATTTTCTAGTTTATACGAATAGCGTTGTAGATATTTTATACTTAGACTTTGTTTTATCTCTTGATATATTTAATATTTTTATTTTATTATTATCTAATATACATATTATATATAAATCTATTTAGAAGTTAATAATGTCTGATGATGAATCTTTTTATTCCATTTATAGTTCAGACTCCTCATACGCCTCTGGTAATGATCTTACAGATAATTTACTTCCCTTACGCGATCAGTTAAGTAATATTTTTTAGTGTTTGTCATATTAATGCACAGAGTATTCCAAGTCATTTTTCCTACTTAGAAGAAGCATTCTCACTAGATTGTGTCGATGCTACCTTAATATCTGAGAGTTGGCTAAAACCATCTATTATGTCGAGTTTGTACCTATTACCCAATTTCATTTTTATATGCAATGGTCGGATTGAGAAGGGGGAAGGTGGTGTCGCTATATACCTACGAAAAAATATTCCTTATAAATTTGTTCTATCTTCTCCCTCCCCATATTCTGCCACTGCTGAGTTTTTATTTCTAGAAATCAACATTATGGGTGCTAAGGCAGTTTTAGGTGTAGTATATTGTCCTCCTTTTGTGGATTATTTTACCTCACTTGAGACGACTCTTGACACCATTAGATCTGAGTACATACACTGCATGATAATGGGTGATTTCAACACCAATTTGTTAAAAAATACTTCTCGCTCCCAAAAACTTCGATCAATCATTGAATTAGTTGAACTCTGCATTCTCCCATTGGCGGCAACTCATAGAAATACTGACACTGATGATTCGTTGATTGACCTCATTATTACTTCCACTTCTGATCGCGTGATTTAGTTTGGACAGCTCTCTGCTCCTTGTTTTTCACGTCACGATTTGATTTATTTTTCCTATAAACTCAAACCTCCAAAACAGAAACCTATTTTTCTGCAGTTAAGCAATTTTTCAAGAATAAATATTGAGAGTCTCAGGAGAGACGCATCTTCAATTGATTTTGGCCCTTTGGTGGCAGCTTCTTACGTCGATGATAAAATATCATTTCTAAATAATATCATCCTGAATCTGTATAATATTCATGCTTCCGTACATTATGTAAAAGTTAAGCGTCCTCCTGCTCCCTAGATGACTAAAGGGGTACAAGTGGCAATGGCACGGCGAGATCGGGCTTTCCAGAAGTTTGAAAAGGATCGCTCAGAAAAAAATTGGTCTAACTTTAAAACGCTAAGAAACAGATGCAATCAGGTCTACATTCATGACAAAATAACTAATGTAAAAAATTTGTGGAAATTCCTTAAGTCTATCGGAATTAATAATTGTAATTCTCCGGACTATGGCACCTCTCTAAATTTGGATGACATTAATCGTCACTTTGTTTCTATTACTTCATTGGACCCTCAGGTCCGTTCTCAAACTATTGCTTCTATAGAATCAATGCAGCCTCTCCGGATCCCTGACTTTTGTTTTTCCCTTGTTACTCAGGATGAAATTAAAAAAGCTCTGTTAGCCATTAAATCCAAGGCTGTGGGTTATGATGAAATTAGTAAGCAAATGGCGTCTATAATTCTTGAGTACCTTCTTCCAGCTATAACACACATTATAAATTATTCTCTGGACTCAGGTCAATACACTTCTGCATGGAAAAAGGCTTTTGTAAGACCTCGTCCTAAAATACCTAATCCTGTTTTTCCTAACCATTTTCGTCCTATTTCAATTCTCCCATACCTCTCTAAAGTTCTGGAAGCCTGTGTTTTTAAGCAAATATCTGTATTCACTGCAAAACATAACCTGCTGAATGAATTTCAATTGGGGTTTCGCTCTGGTCACAGTACTACCCCTTCGCTTATCAAAGTCACAGACGATATAAGAAAGGCCTTAGATGAGCAGAAATTAACAGTGGTGATGCTTATTGACTTTTCAAATGCTTTCAACACAGTGGATCATGGTATCCTCCTATCCATCCTTAAACACTTTAAATTTTCATCCCCAGCTTTGGAATGGTTTTTTCTTATATTCGCGATCGCTAGCAATCAGTTTGCTCAGGTCAGCGGTTTTCTGAATGAGCTGAAATTGAATTTGGTGTGCCGCAAGGCGGAATACTTTCTCCTATATTTTCCTTATTTATAAAATCTATCTCCTCAGTTTTAGATTGTTCGTACCATCTTTATGCGGATGATCTCCAGCTCTATGTACAGTCAGGCTTAAATAATCTTAACTTTGTAATACACAAACTAAATGATAACCTGGAAGCCATAAGAGAATGGTCATGTAAATATGGCGTTTCTGTTAATCCTGCCAAATGCAAAGTTATAATATTCGTAAGTTCGCAATTATTGGCTAATGTTGATTATGGAAATCTCTCTCCTGTAATTTATAATGGAACTTTGATTCCGTATTGTGATTCCATAAAAAATCTTGGGCTAGACATGGATAAACTATGACCTGGAAATTGCAGATCTCCGAAGTTAGTCGTAAAGTTGTTGCTACCTTGGGTTCCCTTTATCGTCTGAAAAATTTTCTACCTTTAAAAACTAAGCTTACGCTGGTTCATTCCCTCATTCTACCTATTATCGACTACGCCGATGTATGTTACCCAGATATATCAGAAAATCTTCTAAACAAGTTGGAGTGCCTTCTTAATAATTCCATAAGGTTTATCTTCGGTTTACGTAAGTATGACCACATATCATCCTATCGTTCAAAGCTTAAATGGCTACCTATACGTCAAAGGCGATGCTCTAGAATTTTACTTGTACTTTTTTTCAATTTAAAACGATCCAAGGTCGCTTCTTATCTTAAGGATAATTTTCATTTTTTTTATTCGATCGACGGTCGAACATCCCAACAGTCAAACCGTCTGAGGTTAAGGTTTCCACAACATAAGTCGAATTTTTTAGGTCGTTTTTTACGATACAAGCTATACAACTTTGGATCACCCTCCCCCACGATATTAAGAATGCCACAAATAAAAAAGTTTTCAAAGTTCTTCTCCGAGAACATTACCTAAAGGTAACTACTAATTGACATTATTTTTCCTTAATTCTTGTCATTCTTTTCTTCTTTTTTTACTTCAAATATTTACTTCATTATATATTACTCAAACATTATATTATATATATCATTTATTTGGATGTTTATTTACGAAGTTTATAAGCATGTATATATTTTATATATATGTATGTATGTATTATTGTACGTATATTTATAATATATGTGTGTATATTTAAATGTATTGTGTATGTATATACTTTGTATATATGTATATTTTAATGTTATGTTCGCACCTGCTAACAATTGTCTTTGGCACCAAGGGTTGACTGGCAGAGAATGCCACATGGCATTAAGTCCGCCCTATGTACCCTTTAGCTTAAGGTGTTACATGTAAGTTTTTAAATAAATAAATAAACCATGCAGCCACACTCACTCTTCTGCCTTTACAGTTGGGTCTTTCTGCAGACAGATCTCTGGCAAAGACTTTTGAGCGCTGGTTCCGCTCAATCACTTCTTCAACACGAGCTGTATTGAAGTTGCGTAAGTCCTG
Organism: Parnassius apollo; assembly: GCA_907164705.1. NCBI lineage: Eukaryota > Metazoa > Arthropoda > Insecta > Lepidoptera > Papilionidae > Parnassius > Parnassius apollo. The sequence continues at coordinate 73,191 of CAJQZP010000029.1, forward strand.
CCGCATGCATTTGGAGATCTGTTTTTTTAGTTACCTGTATGCTGGCAAATCTTCTAACGACTGCAGCCTCATCTCCCATCTAACAGCCATGAGATTAATAGTGTGATCGGAGAGATTTTGTGTTCTGCGGTGGGTCTTACAGAACGTAGCTCCGACCGCATGGACAGTTTCCACAAGCTTGACATTCATATTGTCTATATAATCTTCTAGTCATTGAAAGCGGTTTTCCGGGATTTTGGGTTAGAGCGCGAAGGGGACGGATCGTTGACTTCATTAGACGAAACCTTTCCAACTTAATGTTTGGGTTCAGTGTGCCTCTAACCATTCGGTGCTCGTTGCCAGTTTTCATTCATGCGATCACTGAGATATCACTGAACTGTTGCCGTCTAGTTGTCATAATAAAGCCAATATCATATTTTGTCAAACTGTCGGGGCTCGACTAGGTTCACTTTCCGTGGGGCCGCTTCTGGAAGAAAGAATTCATCATAAAGAGTCCCTCTTTCTCCATGAAGTCGGCCAGTTGCTGACCCCTTGGGTTCCGTTGCCCTAGTTTTGCGTTTACGTCTCCCATTTACACCGTATAGTCAGTTTTCGAGAAATGCATGGCTCTTGAAATATGCCCATACATTTCCTCCACCTCCTCATCGAGATGTTTCGACGTTGGTGCGTAAACCTGTATCACCTTCAGCGAATACCACTTGATGATTCTGAGTATAAGGTATGCAACCCTCGTTGATACACTCCTAATCTTTACAACGTTGTTAACGAGAGTATATGGGCCACAGCATTCACTAACCTTCAAGTAGACAATGTGCTCATTTAATACTCTTGTTCTGTAAACTAAAAATGAAAATAAAACTCTTATATGCAGAAATAGTGAAGCAATACTTCATAAAGTTTCCATTATTCATTCCAGTACTTGACATTGAAAGTTCAAAAAGCTGAATATACCGCGAACACATTACGCGTGTGCTGTTAAGGCACTTACTGGCTCTACTACAAATATTTAGCATGCCTTCACGTTACATAATTCAAACCGCAGACACGGGAGCCAGTTGAGTTGTAAGAAGTTACAAACGTAAGACATATAGGTATTTCATAAGTTGACGGCAACCAGAGCCTGATGTAGTCATTTCATGTGGTGCCTAGTGGTTGAAATACCTGGCTAACACTTTGCGGATATATATATATATATATATATATATATATGGATTCCGAAATTCATCAATCATAAGTTGTCGGTACTTATTTGAGTCTGGTTATAATGCAATGAAAATCAGCGTTGGAACTAGCTAGATTTTTATATAAAAGAGCCACACTGGATTCATATTATGACCGCAAGAGTTCTTAGAGAGTTTTCTGTCCAGAAGTCGGTCTGGTTGGTCGAGTAGGTATCACTCCTCATCTATTTCTGCTTTTAAACAGCAGTGCTGGCACTGCTGAGTTCTGGTCTGAAGAGTATAGAAAACTAATATTATTACAGGCCGTGAGATATTTCATCTTATTCCTGAAAAGTGACAACGTATCTGTGACCTTCTTTATTTGAAATTGGTTTGTGGTGTCCGTGGACTGCAGGAGCCGTCCTTAACATCAGGCGGAGTCTTAGTTCTTTGTTTGAGTTTCATTAAAAGGAAATACCTGCTAATGGGCGGCTCAACCTGGGAGCGATTATTATCTTAAAGCATACCTTGCACAATGCTAATATATTTCTCAAACTAATGTGGCAAGTAATAATAATAATAATAAAATTATGTTATTCATATATTTATATAGCACACACCTAAAACTATTGGCATAATTACTTTTTGTTATTGTTCATGTGTATTTCTGGTCTATCTAATGGTACTCGTATTTTAATGGTGCATATGGTGTCTGAAGCCTACTGTAGAAAGTAGAGTAAAATTTTATACATTTTCTGCATGATATTTTTAATACACATAATTTGTGATAGTTGTAATTATATAGTCGTAAATATATAGTTGTATATAAAACATGTAGATGATGAAACGAAAGAATTTGTGCCAGACAATGTATATTAGAATGCGACAGAAATGAGCTACTGCCCACCGCAATACCATAGATATATGCTTCTAAATTGTAAAACTTAAAACCATTATAACAATCTATATATTCCACGCGGATGAAGTCGCGGGGATAGCTAGTATCAAATAAGCAAGAAAAAATAATGGGCACAAACGTTATGTGACATTATGTTGTGTATTACAAAAATATACATGCAAGCATGTGTGTTTGCGTGCGTGCGTGCGTTCGTGCGTCCGAGTTTTTTTCATTATTGTTATCTTGTGGGTGTTTTTACTTAAATGTGTTTTATTTTATTAAAATTTCCAACGATCAAGGAATTGTATTCTAGTCACCCTCCGATAGCAGTGCCTTCAGAGGTTGCTCGTCCCGAGCAGTTTGTTAAATTATATTATACATAGTTTAAACGACGGCACCGTGGCCTACTCAAACCACTCCAATCAAATCAACCAACTGGCGTGGCAAGCGTATCAATACGAGGGGAATAATATATGGGGAGTCCTCTGGTCAGTTGGGCTGTGATTAGTGAGTAAAATACTAAAAAATTAATTTCAAATATTACAAAAAATGACGTGGCGTTCGTTCAAGTGATATACATGCACTTCCAATACAAACACGGCTTTTCTTTCGATCAGACAACGGAAGTTGGTTGCACTCCCTGCATGTATTCTCGGGATTTGGCCTGGTCGTGACCTCACACACATATGACTACAAACTTTGCACTCGTTGTAGTCTTTGAGTACTAAAAATCTTGTTGAATAAAACTTGCGGCATCTCATGAATTGAATAAGCGATGTGACTTTGATTTGCTTTGAGAGGTTTATAAACGTAACATAGCACATATGTATAAATATCTATTATTAATATAATTGAAGTATCTCTCTGTTATATCGAAATAACTGCCTTCTATTGAATTCGGAAGTTATTTTCATGCTATTAAGATGTGGATCTGTCTCGTTAGCCTAGTGGTCGTAAACGCGTAATTACTAATCAAAAGGTATTGGGTTCAAATCCCGGGTCGGACCAAAATTAGTTGTTGGATTTTTACTGGTCAAGAAATTTTCGGTAGCTGTAAGGAGTGAGGAAGTTAACGGTGTTTCACACCTTGCCACAGATAGCACGTAAAGCCGTTGGTCCTGTAGTTGATCTCTGTCCGGTCATGTCGGATAACCAAACTACCGGACTATGAGAGTGAACTTGTGCTTGCTCATACATTCGGGCACTATAATTCGTGGTGTAAAAGGCGACATCCCGTAGTCATGTCAAAATGATCTTAAGGCTTACGATAAGTAGCGATGTTTGCTATTGAAAACTTCTTGACAGAAAAACTCAATAACTTTTTTTCTCTGACCCGGGAATAGCAGTTACTTTTACTATTACTGGACCAACGAGGCAACCAAATTCTTTCGAAATCTAGGTGATCATATGGAGTAGTGGATGTACTTATGCCACCACTACACGGTTAGGCCATTTTGTATATTTTTATGTACATGTCTTAATCTATTACCTAAAATACAAATCAAATATCGAATTTTGAGTATCACTTCAAATAAACTTAAAACTTTTGTGAAAGCACTTAATATTAGTTTTCGAAAATGCCACTAAGTGTAAGAACACCTAATATACACGAACGAGAATAAGCTACTTTTTAGACGAATAAACTTACTGCTTCAATTTATCTTTACCCAATTAGAAGTGGTTACTTTTGATACAAAGTCAACTTAACAAGTGAAAATAAATGTGAATATAATAAATTAATGTAACAGTTATTTACAACGTCATAAATTAACATGAATTTATTTTGGATCAAAAGCCAAGGTAAGACTAGAGCGTTAACACAACTACAAGTACCGATAATCGCTGGAGAGGAAAGTTTTCAGATCATAGAAACAACAGTTCTAACCGAGGAACTGACGATCTGTTGAGGCATATTGGAAATCAAGTAACTTAGGACCAGTGTTAATCTCAAATAAATTACAAATCATTTCTGATGCCTTGCATAGCTGACAATTTAAAATATATTAACTTTGGCCTCTCAGTGTATCTATGAAAATTTGATGTATGTTCACAAAAATAAGTATGTGTGTTTAGGTATACGGATGTGAAGGAGGCTAAAGAGGTGTGTCAGGATCGTGTCAAATGGAAGTCTGTGCCTAACCTTCTGGGTGACAGGCGTGAGTGTTTATGTTATGTTTTATGTTCTTTTTGGTACGGATTTACATGGGCGAAGTTTTTAATGTACTTAAATAAATGCGATATTGCAATATTCGTAATTCTATTCAAAGGGGTAAAAATTACATTTAATGTGAAGTAAAAACTTACTTCATGGAACTAAAAGTATAAAATAACTTCACATTCTGAAAACGATGTTTAAATTCTTCTTTAAGTACACAATGTCTTAACACTGAACTTTATTGAATTAACCTAATGCTCACTACGCAAAGGGCATGATTATTAGCACGATAATATGACCTACAATGAATAATAAAATATTTATTTTACAGTTACAAGTACATACGAGTATATGCACAAAGGTAAAGAGTTTTAATCAAACTTAACTATGGCTTTAGAATACTAAACAAAGGTCAGTCGGGATGACTGATCGGTTTCTTTGACACTACATCTCACGTCGTCTCTCTTGTCACAAAAGTGTAACAACGTATACATAAATATAAAGACAAACCTCTGTGTTTTCAATAAGAATTCGATACTAGGCAATATTTTGAAAACAGTGTCGTTGTTATACCGAATTTGTTTAGCTGTACATGTTTAACAAAGAATGATATTTAGAGTCTGTGACATTGTGCTTGACCGTATATTATGATGCAGGACCGCAGGACTCGTAAGGGGGTCATAGTTACTACTCTTGGTGGACGGGCCAACAACTGTAGTTTTATATTTTCTAGTTATTATTAAGATGCTGCCGCTAACCTCCTGGTTTCGTCGTTATGGCAATATGAAATTCATTTATAGGTACTATCCTTTCTGCATATCTTAAAACCACCCAAGACACCCATTTATATCCACTGCGCTAACAATGTTTGTACCACGTCCAATTATTTTAGCTGTTCATATCACAAACACCATGTTTGATAGAAATATTGAAAATACTGCTGCGTAGCAACATATTATACGAAATTTAAATTCTACTTTAATCAGGGAATTGCTAAAACTTTATATATAAAAACCAATTGCTTTCCGTTAGTCTCGCAAAAAGCTCGAAAATGGCTCGACCGATATTGATGAATTTTTGTTGTGATTTTTTTTGCTAAGTTTAAAATAGTTTTGATAAATTTTTTGTGTGTGTTTGAGTCACACTCAGTTTGAAATCACCCGTGCAAAGCCGGGGCGGAGTTAGAGTTGCTAGTTATTTACTAAGTCTGTTATCTCTTTCAAATGATGAATTAAGTTACCTATCATTATTTTGTATTTAGTACGAGTATTGTACAACTTCACTTGAATAATACCTACAAATGGTAAACCAAGCCACTTCTTTTTCTTTCTTTTTCTTATTTCGGTTATCTGCCTAAAATTTCATTACTAGGATACAATGTTCGCATATCTTCTCCATTCATCCATCATTTCCTACAATTTGTAAGATAAACGTAGCGTGGTTAATAGAAACGCTTGTCTGGAATATATATTGCTTATTAAGGAATGTGTAAACAAGAAATACTACGGCATAATAGTAAAAGAGCTAATGACAGAATGGTTTAAATGATTTCATTTTTTTGTTGGTTAATAATAAATGTAAAGATTTAAGTTAATAAAATCACTTAACAACTCATCAATAAAACTAATAAAAATTAGTGTCCAAACGTATGACCAAATAAATATTGATAATTATGAAATTAAATATGTATGGTAAAGTCACGGAGCAGCTTTAATATGACTGCAGAACAAATAGATCGGCTCGATTTAGGAAAGCCCTCGCATTCACAGAGCGTAAAATAGCAGTAGAACTCTACTATACATTTATAGGTGACTAGTGATTCTACCATAATTCTCATGGGTGCAACGCAAATTGATACTTCATGGATGATAGATATGCGTGTATTTGTTCGACATTGTACAATTACAATCACATGAACTGTGTGCCCTTTTGTCTGCCAAGCTTATTAAAATATTATACTGTAAACTTTTCAGTCTTTCATCAAGCGCAATTTCAAAATTCCTATAATATATAGAATATTACGGTCTTTTACTTAATTTAAACTCCAGCGGATTTTAAAATAGAAGACCCCGTAATATTCTACTAGTTATATGAAAATTGAAAACGTACGATATTATTAACGACGATAAAGTTTTATAAAACCAAAATAGTCAACAGCTCTTAGTCTACAAATTCCGTATTTGTGACACGTTGTTCATAAATTTGTTATAATAAGTTACGTATAAATATGAAGTTTTTTTTCTTTCTTTTACTTTTATAGCCGATGGGAGCTACATCTATACAAATAGGTAAAGTAAAACAGTAAACTTATCAGAAAAAGCCCTGCATAGGTCTCAGTACTCGACATAGACCTCTTCCTATTCCTGAAAGCGTTTTAAAACAATGAGGAGCCAGCCATGTTGAATTTTTGCGTTTACTCAACTCGAAATTAAAGATGTTTAAAATTAATTAGCTAAGAACCGCGTAATAAAATAAAATAATGTATCTTACCTAGTTTGAAGAGTAACTTCCGCTCTCCTCAATTCACCACAAATAGTAGCATCACTACTTCTAACATCACTACACTAGGGAAGACACACGACTGTTAATAATACGACACGTGTTTCGCTTCTGAAAGGCATTCTCAGGTTAAGTAAACTTTGCGGTTGCTGGCTGGTGGCTTATGTGCTCTGAAACTTATCGTCCAATTTCGGTTAAATTTAGCACAGATAATGTTTTTACGTGGTAGAGCCACACCACAGCTATATTATAGTTCCAGCACGAACGGATCGGCTGGAGACACACATTTGTATCCACTGCTCCAACAATGTTTGTACTACGTCAATTTTTTATTGTTTTCAATTTTCCAATATTTTTCGTGGTAGAGCCATTCTGCAGCTATATAGTATAGTACAGTAGTAACTAATAGTATAGTTGTAGCACGAATGGATCGGCTTGGAAGTGGATAGAGTCCTCTAATATTGGACTTGATTCGATTTTCTATTGCTCTGAAACGTATTGTCTAATTTTGATTAAACTTGTCACAAATAATCTACGTAGTATGAATGGTGCACAGATCATTTTCATATCTGTAGCCTATTTTCATTGCTATTAAAATCCAGACTTTAGTGTGCTAATAAATTACACAAGCGTCACCTAACGTAGGTAAGATTAGGTCGAGTCAGGCGTATCATATCGTGAACATGTAGCTAAAGCCATCTCATATCGACTATACTATATCTTATATAAAATAATATATAATATATAAAATAAATATTTGTTCGTATTTTATGCTCTGCCAAACCGTTCAACAGATTGCGGTAAAACTTGATTAACATATTACTTGCACTTCCGCGAAGGTCATAGGCTTAGTTGGACACGGTAGGTGGCGCTGGTGTAGAATCCAGATACCACCCGAGCCAAGCCGGGGCAGATCGCTAGTCATTAATAAAATCTATGTATATTCCCACTAAATATAGTGTATATCCCATAATAAGAGAAATAGACATTTCATATTTTAAATTAAGCTATTTATCTCAAACCATATATGAAGAACCGTGGTAGCTCAGTGGTTAACGCTCGCTGTAAATATAACAGAACGCGAGTAACCCGGGTTCGATCCCCGCCGGCACCAATGAAATTGTTAATTGCAATTTTAAGTGTTGATTTACCACGTGCGTCGTGAGGAAACCTGCATGTCTGAGGAATAAGAAAAAAATATTTGGAAGACCTTGCCCTAAACCCTCTCAGAAATGAGGGGAGGCCTGAGCCCAGCAGTGGGACGTATATAGGCTGTAACTTAACTAACTATATATCACAAGGTTTTTTTTCTTAGGTTGCTCCATGTTGAGAATTTTATAGCTGCTTTAGAAATGCACATTTTTAATTGTATTTGTAACTCTAACGATTTTATATCGGCTATCCCATTTCAAAACCAACTAACAGCATGTGATTTACATTTACTTGAGAGAGATGAGATATAAATTGAGGTACTCCTTGCTAAGTTTAAATTATTCCTTTGTTAATGAATTTCAGATACTAACATTTCTGTTTATTTTAACGATTTATTGCAAGTGTTTTCATCTTTTGGTAGAGAATTACAAATATTTCAAAATCATAAATGATAATTAAAAGATAAAATGATAATTGTTTAATATTTATTTTGTAATGTAATTTACTGGGTTTTGACAGCCGATCTCACAGTATGACGGAGTTGAACCCTCGGAGATAATAATAAGACTTGAAAAATGCTTTTCACTGAATGTTATAACACGGCTGTGAAAAAGCTTCGTTAGTCTTTCTTCTCATTAAGGTCGGTTAATTGAATTTAACTTCCATAAAATTAAGTCGAAGTATGATGAACTATGTGTTTGGTACATTGAAATTATTTTCAAACAAAGCAACATCCTGTTTTCAATTTAATAAACATTGAAGCCGACTGGAAACGTTGAGTACCTAACCTATACGAGGGCGGCACTGAAAATTTCGGGAATCAAGGAAGTGACACAATATTACTATTTAAAAATGTATTTATTGCTTTTCGAAGTATTCTCCGCGAAATTTGACACATTTTTCCATACGATGGAACCAATCATTGAAGCAACCATTCCATTCGGAAGTTGGGGTCTCCAAAATGGCCGTTTTGTAGGCGTCCACAGCTTCTTCAGGTGATGAAAATCTCTGTCCACGCAATTTATTCTTCATTTTAGGGAAAGTATAGAAATCATTAGGGCTTAGGTCGGGGCTGTACGGCGGATGGTCTAATCATTCTATGTTTTCTTGCTCTAGAAACTCTTTTGTACTGTGTGCAGTGTGAGAACTCGCATTGTCGTGATGGAGGATGATGCGGCGGTTGCAGTTCTCTTTACGGAGTTCAGAAACGACCTGTGGCAAACAAATGCTAGCATAACATTCTGCATTAACCGTTCTTTGTCCCTCAAGAGGAATAGTCGTAAAATAGCCGGTTTTGAAGACAAACGTGGCCACCATTTTTTTTTGCAACACTCCGTGAACGAACAATTTTTGTTGGCTTTAACTCATTTTCGAACACTCAAACTCGTGACTGGTTTTTTGTTTCGGGTTCGTACGCATATATCCAGGATTCGTCACCTGATACGATGTTGTATACAGCATTTGAATATCCTGCGTGGAATCTTTCGAGAGTTCTGACGCACCAAGTAAGCCGAGCCGCTTTTTGCTCTTCACAGAGCGAATGCGGTATCCATCGGGAAAACAACTTTTTAGACCTAATTGTTCATGCAAAATTATTTGTATTTGACTCACGCCAATGTCTAAAGTTGCCTGAATTTCGCGGTATGTCAAAAGTCGATGTTTCTCAATTAGCTTACGCACAGCATCAACGTTTCCTTGGGTGACTGCAGTTTTTGGACGACCTGGACGGGGATCATCACTGAACTTGACATGTCCACGTTGAAATTCAGCAAACCAGCGATAAATAGTGGTTTTGGATGGGGCTTCATCACCAAATGCAGAAATCATCCGGTCAATACACTGTTTTTGTGTTAAACCACTTCGAAAGTCATAATAAATCATCGCTCTTGAATTACTCGAGTCAATTCCATTTTTCTCAACGACTAAACAAGTTTGACAAAACCTTGTGACAAGACCGAGAATCTTTTTTTAAATAAATAAATGGTATTCGATTTTTAAAACCAAGGAGTTTTCAATTAAATTTTAATATGACAGGAACAGTGGAAATATTCCATTCCTGATACTTTTAGTGCAGCCTAGTAATGTCAACGAAGTCGTAGCGAATGTTGTAAGTGGCGCTAATGGAGTGCTATAATTGGCTTACAGTGGCTATATCTTGAACGAAATTCTCGCCTAATGCATAACACATTCAACTCTAAAGTGGAACAAAATTTAATTAAAGTTTTAATAAGGCTAATAATATAATTTTTAATATTATATAATTTAATTAATTTACTTAATATATAATTATTTTAATTAAATTTTAATAAATATAATTTAATTATTTGTTTGTATTTTATTATTATCGTTTTGATAACCTTTTTTGTTTTAGTGGATTTGAATTCAAGGTTGGGCCAAAAATCAATTGTAGTTTTTCTGTCAAGAAATTCTTAGTGGCAGATCGGAGTAAGGAAATTGGCGGAGTCTCATCCTCGGTCCTCGGTAAGAACGCAAAAGTGTTGGTTCTGCGCACTAATTTCTCTCCGATTGTGTTGGATGTTAGTCTCAACGGTTTGTGAGAGAGAAGTAATAGAGAATACATCTATGCTAATACCAATAACCTAAAGCTTTTACTCGCTTCGCTCATTGTCGCATCTATGTAAATACGATTTAGTCCTTAATTAATCACTAAAAGATTTAATTTTATATTTATTTATTTCAAAAAATATATATTATTCGTTCAGCATACCACATTAGTTGTTTATATAAACATATCATTTAATTTGATCGATATGTCAAATGATATATTTACTAAATTTTGGATAAAATAAATCGAATATCAAATAAAGTTATACAAACACTGTTATATATTTCATAGATCACTTATACGCAATGAGTGGTATTAAAAAATTTGCAAAATGTATTTCGAACAAATTTCGCGCACCAATTTTTCTATAATTAGCATAGCGATCTTAGACATATTAATGATTGAATATCATTTCAGCAGTCAATATTGAATGTATTAGTAAAATGGCAACCATAAAGAGACATCCATTAATAAAGACAAATATATATTTAATCTAAATTATAATCTATTTTCACTGTCGTTTTTTTATTTGGTAAAAAATTACATATGCATAGGACTTACAAGTAGACAAGTTGGGTAATTCTAAGAAACATTGTCACATTTGTGTTATTTACCAAAATATCATTTTAATTATCCTAAATTAATTTTAATAGATGTAATAAAAAATCAGTAAAAATTTAAGCATATATTTAAATGCTTAGGAATTTGACTTATTTATTTATTGATTTAAGGAACATAGCAAATTTTTGTAATCGTTTGTAGATTCGTGAATCTCAACTCCGATTAGTAGATTATAATTTGATAAATTGAACAAAACGGTTATAATCGTCGGCACTATTACGGTGTACTCATTATTTCATGATAAAACGATTTTAAGAGACCGCTTCAGGCTCCCCTCTCAGTGATGATTAATTACGCAAACGATCCTCTACAGATATTTTAATTGATCTTTAATAAAATTGAGCAGTTATTATTCGTATATTAATATATCCAATGAAGTAATAATCCAAATTGATATTGAAAGTGCATAACTGCCGTCAATTTAACATAGGAAATAAGATACGTAACGTAAGTGGCTGATAATTTGAAATAAATTAACTATGACGTGTTCTAGAAAACTATATTTTTTAATAATTTCTATTATTTTATTACGTATTTATAATGCTTATTATAACTTTTAATCATATTTTTATAATTTTTATAATTTTTAAATATTCTCTTGGCCTAAAGCGGTTTGGTTAAAAACCAAATCGCTTTAGTGCTCTGGTGATTATGAAAACATAGATTGACCGATGCTTTTTAAATCAACCGTCAATGCTGAGGTCACAAGCCTACAGAAACGATGCACAAGTAGTTTACACGACGTAACACAGCCTAGCCATAACACAACAAAAGCACTGAAGGTTTATGGTTTTCCAACATAAAAATTATGTAAATAGAGTTTTGTACATAAATTAATATACTTAGACCCAAGTAATGGTTTATATCATCCTGATTCCGTCAAGAGTACATTTTAAATATTTTACACGTTTAAAACCCTCATTTAGCTTAAGGCTGCTGTGTTTCGTTTGGTGAGTGTAGAGAACCGGAGACCCTTTTTACGGGAAACGAGACATTCCATCTTAGTCCTCACGGGTGACAATGCATCTGCATTTTGATTTGTAATCGAGGGTAGATGTAGATGTGTATGGGTCGCAGCAATCACTTACCATCAGGTGGATTGTGTGCCCGTTTGTCACCCTATCCTATAAAAAAAATCTTGGCAAGGCAAACAGGCAAGGTGCGGTCGCACCGATCTACTGTCATTTTTTTCTATTATAAGAGTAACCATACTTGATCGGTATCCCACCTGATGGTAAGCCAATGGTAAAAAAATAAGGGTGATTTGTAAAAATAATTTTAGGGCAGGGAATTTACAAGGTGCTGCCATAATGTAGCACGTATGTTAAATTTACAAAATGTTATTGAAATATGTTTATTCACTCTAAGAAGATCTAAAGGCGCTCATGCTGTTGTCAGAGGCCGATAACGCACCCACAATTACTCCGGTGTTGGAGACGTTCGTGAACTTGTTAGCCTACTTGTCGTTAAAAAGTGTGGTTTTGATTAATATATTCTCAAACGCTGTATATATATTTATAATTGCAATTAACTAGTAAACAAATATTTAACAATTGGAAAATAACAATTAACAAAGTTGCGGTTGTAATCGAACTCAGGTCGCTTGTGGTAAATTGTTAAATATTGTTTTTCTTGTGAGTGTGGTTAAAGTCATAAGAGTATGGTGATTTCAAAAGAAAAAATCGTAATTATTTATTAAAGTAGAATCTTTTATGTTTTTTACGTTCTACCATCCTAGGTAGCACCCAGCCACCTTGTAAAATTAGGCTGTTTTTTTATTTCAATAGCCTCACGAATCCTCCGAGGTGGGAATCGGTGTTCGTTTGCGAGGATTTGTGGTTGATTTTATCGCCATATTAACTTATTTTATATTCCTGACGTTTAGAGCACTTTACAATACTTACCCATTGTCACGCGAGGTACTGAGGTGTTCGATGTCCCAATGTCCCAATACTTACTTTTGGTCCGATCTACGCGGTATGAACTTATAGTGCCTTGAAGTATTGCAGTTGTATGCTTGGGTTAGGGTTTAATTTTATTAATTATTGGATCCCAGTCATCTTCTCCGCTGAAATTAGAACGTTTTTTGAATTCAATAAATCGGGAATATAAAGTAATTTAATGTACTTGATAAAATCCGTAAAAAATAGTTTAATTTTAATTTAGAGTTCGTGTAAACAAAACAAAGCATTACATAGGATTGATATTGAAAGGAACGCCTTTACGAGGTCTAGAAGGACGCCACTGTATTTGGTACCTTTTTTTAAGACCATCTGTGAATATAATTTGTTGGAAACCAAAATGACGATCAATGAGCACTTTATTTGTCTTCACGGAACCTATAAGACTTTTATTTATTATTAAACTGAGTAATTTTTAAATACATAATATATAATATAGAATACACATACTGCAAAGCTCAGCAAATCATTATCTCTGTAAGGTTCAAATACAGTTTTCATCTCCTGCTTAGTGGCTTAGCTTCCTATAATTTTAAAGTTTTCGCTGGACATCGTTATGATATACCTTTCTGAAGATTAAAATTAATTTGAGAGAACACATTTAAAAATCAAAAATATGTGCATATAGAAACATACTTAATCACGTATTATTATTAAAAATAAATACTATCAAACGACGAAAGTTCCGAAATAAAATATTAAAATCTTAACATAAGCGATGATTCCATTATATTTAAAATTAAACTTATATTAAATCAAAATTCTTAGAATACAATAGTATTACTGCAATGCAAAATATTTGCTATTCTTAGGCATATATAGCTTGTTTCAATAGCTCCCAAAGTTTTAGCTTTGCGGACCAATCTAACCTGCGGTTTAAACTATTGAACTGCGGACGTCGATTTTTGTACGTGCAATTTATGGAAATATTGTTACGTTACTTTTCAATAGACTTACGAAATAAATTTTAATAATGGAAAGTGTGACTGAGAAGCAAATTATATATTATAATAACATCATTAGTATACTATTATTGAGATAGTATTCTTTCAGTCACCTTTTTTTGTTATTAAAAACTGTTTACTAGTACAATAACCATACTGTAGTTAACCGTCGTTATTCTAGAGGACTAAGTAAAAATTATGTAGTAGCTTTATTGCGAAACGAATATTATGAAATCCCCTTAGATTATATATAAGCAAGCTATAGAGCACGCCTATTGCTTATTAGCCATTATGGCAAGCGTAAGCAGATGTTCTATAGATACTGATACATAGTATTTTAATCGGTTTAATTGTGATGCACCGTGGTAGACGCCCATACGTTAATATACTTAAGTTATTCGTTCCATACGGTAAGTATTTAATATATATTATGTAGATTTAAACAAATCAATAAAACACGGGTAATAAATTTATAAATCGATGTTTTATTAATCAAAAACAAACATCTAATTAACTTGCCCCTAAAAAAATTATTTACTATATATTTGTCGACTGTTTACTTCATCACAACCTTAGGTACAAGTTTTTTCATTGTAACGTTGACATCATGTTTGAAATAACGTGTTTTGAAAATATCACGGACATACACACACATAAATATTCTAGTAGGCACCGACATTAATAACTTCCAACGCTTTTTAAAAACAAAAGTCCTCAACGGTGACAACGCATCTGCATTTTGATTCGTAATCGAGGATAGATGTAGATGTCTATGGGCCACAGCATCCAGCATTAGGTGGACTGTGTGCTCGTTTGTCACCCTATCCTATAAAAATGTGGGTTGGTAACACAACGAATCTTAATTTCTAATAGTATGATTATGTTACAATTATGGAAGAAATGTTGTTACAAAATATTCGCGTACAACGTTCTAATTCAATGAAAGCATGAAACCCGCTTCATGCTTTATGCGTGGGAGCACAAGCACGTGCTGTGTCTACCCGCCCGCGCGTCTCTCGCAACAGCCTTTACAACTCTTTTTTATAAGGGGGCAAACTAGAATGCAGTTCACCTGATGGTAAGTGACTGAGGAATTGCAGGTGCGTTGCCTGCCTTTTAGAAAGGAGTAAGCTATTTTCTTGGAGGTCCCTAAGTCGTAACGGTTCGAAAAATTCGCCGGTGGTATACAATTCCACATAGAATTTATACGGGGAAGAAAAACTCTTAGTAAAACGAACAGTGTTGGACCACCAAGCATCCATATGATGAGGATGGTATAGTATAATTTAAAAAAAAATACTCGTAATATTTTATTGTTATTTAAAATTATTCCCTTCTCACACTATACTCGCCGTGGTAAATTATAACGAAGGCGTTTAATTTTTAATTCTAGAAACATTGTAATAACGTATTAAATAACATAATATATGTCTTGTAGGTATCCTAAATAAAAAATTCCGATTTCTTCATCAGTAAAGTTTTGCTTACATTTGATACTTTTTTTGAAAAATAAAAATAAAACCTTAGGAATTTGCTGTGAAACTGCCGCGTTACTTTACAGCTTTTGTGCCGTAATGGGAAGAAAAACAAACTAAATGACCAAAAAATTAACTTCAAGAGTCTTTAAAAGCACTCTCAATGTAGGTGACATCGTTGCCGCATTGCTGTTGTATCTTAATTTACTGCTGGTGTTTTTTTAAGTAACTGCGGAGAGTAGAGCGTTTGGCTTTTTGCCTACGGCAATGTGTATAAGCTATTACCAATATTTTCTCCGTTATGGCCAATTCATTTGTCGACACAGACAAGGCTCAAAGCTCGGATCGTTCAAAATATTTAGTAAACACAAGAGAAGTAAGAATACTAATACATATATTGTTGCGTCTCTACGTCATCACCATTTTCCTCTTAAAATACACTCGTGAGAGTAATGCTTAGGACTCCAAATGATATTGCTAAAAATTCTAGTTTATAAAAAAAAGAACTCTAAGTGACAAGTGTTTAGAACGAATTAAAGTATGTTGTATTATACCAAAACATTAGAAAAAGGCGTAGGTGATCTTTATTTACAAAAAAAGTAACAGATCTGTTTATATTAAAAGTACTATATTATGATTTTCGATTTCTAGTTACCGACCCATTTTCGTTGCTCACAAATATGTAATTGTGCGTAAAATCTTGTTTTTTTAATGGTACTAACAAACTATCAAAGAACGAATTCCAAAATGAACTTTACTAATAGCTTATTTGATTTCTTGTTAAATTATATAAAACTATCTATTTGAACTGTCTAATTTAACGTTGAACAACGCATCAAAATATTTGAACTCATATCATTCGCCCAGTGAAGGAGCTGTATTGAAAGCTACGTGCCTAACAACTTTTCTAACGCCATTATGCAAGTCTAGTGCCATCTAACGTAATGTGCCTTTTAAAATGCTCTTACCGCTTAAGGAATACCGAAGCTACTTGAATCTGAGTAGATATGGCACTTTGCCAGCGCACACCTTAATATAAATACACATAGTCATGTTCCGAATTCAAGAACTTTGTTATTTAATGTGTCTGGTACTTACCAAACAATATAGAATATCGAAATCATTAAGAGCATTCCATGGTTATGATTTTAAATAACTACACCAAGTCAAATAACTAAGTCACCTTAACTAGCTCCGTAGCGCAGAGGATTAGCAAAGAGATGCAACGCTGAGTGTTGCGGGTTCGAATCACGCACGAAACAAGTATTTGTACTGCCTACAATCTAGCGAGCAACCCGGGTTCAATCCCCACCGGCACCTATAAAATAGTAATTGCAATTTTAAGTGCTGATTTACCACGTGCTCGGCGGTGAAGGAAAACATCGTAAGGAAACCTGCATGTCTGAGGAATAAGAAAAGAATATTTCGAAGACATGTGAAGTTCGCCAACACGCATTGGGGCAGCGCGGCGGACACTTCCTTACCCTGAAATCCTTTTAGAAGTAAGAGGCCTGTGCCCAGCTGTGGGACGTATATAGGCTGTCGTCACTTTCGTTCACTGATCGTTTCCGATGGCAACGGACTTGAAACATAATAACGTAGTAAATCAGCCACCTTAGTGACAAGTAAACTTAGTCTACCTAATGTTAAGGAACTACTGCAATTCATGTACCCCGGTAGCTAACCTCAAAAAAGAAGGGTTCAGTCCAGGACACTGCAGTGTAAACACTGCCACCTGGGTGCAGAAATGGTAAGACGGAGATACCTACCCAGGCGGACCACACACGGCAAATAATTGAGCTAATTTTCATAGTTGCCACTCTTGGCAAGCGTGTTGGCAACCGCAGTTTTTATTAGTTTTGAGTTGTTATCACGAAGACACATCTGTCTGCTACCCATCTACTGTTCATTTTCCTCTTACTACAACCACGGAGTGATAAGGGTCAGTGGATTCTCTTACGTCATCACTACACAGAGATATTTTTTAAATCTTAACAGAAGCCATAAGCTGTAATACACATTAAGTAATTTCTATACAGTTACAGTTACAGCCTATCAACTGTCCACTGCTGAACATACAGCTCGCCATAAATTGCCTCACAGAGGGATATTTCCCACAGCTGCTACGCCTAGTAGGCGGGTTGGCGACCGCAGTTTTCATTATTTTAAATTGTTATTAGGATGAGATTGCTGCCATCTCCTGACTTGTTTACCTCTGTCGCCTCTTAACAATCTCCACGGGACGATAAAGTGTAGTGGATATCCTTACGTCGCCGCTACACGAGCCATAACTAAAAGTAAATTATTTACATTGTAACTGATATTTTTGTAAAAATGTCATAATACTGACAGGTAATTATTAGCGTTCATAATATATTCATTAAAAGCACTGTTATGAAGTAGATTTTCGCAAACAGTATGTACGTGACTGCGTTGGCATTCATTACGAGGCTTGACCGGCACGTGTTGGCGCATAATGTTGAAACGTTAGCAGGGATAATTTGTTACGTTCTAGACAACCGAACATCTGAGTGAGGTCGGAAAGACCTTAAAGCTACAGATATTCAGTATTTAAAATAAAATACCGATAAATGGTTGTGGCAGCAATTTGGTACTATGTACTCAGTATTCGGTAATTACTTTCATACACGGCCCAGAGGGTGTAGGTAGAGTCCAATGTGCAGAGAACTACCCGGACCCCGTTTAGCAACAAAATATTAGCTTACATTATTCTAGGTAAGTAACACAGTTGGCACATTCTATTTTGATATACATCTCACACAAACATGTGACTTCTAAGTCACAGACTAACTTAGTACATATTAGTTTTCAGTGAGCGATTTTATGATTTTAAGCTATTGAAATATAATGGTATTCTAATATAACATTTATTCCTTTTCTACGAAATAATGAAAGAACAATGTCCACTTCTACCCTGCTCGATAATATAGGCAGGCTAGATTTTGAAATGTATGTAATAATACCTTTTACTGTCCAACACACGTGAGTTACATGTTTATCGTGTCGAGGTAGCGTAAGAGAATCTAAAATATATATATGTGTCTTAAAAGTCAATTAAGTTATATGTCAAATGATCTAATAACTTCCATTAGATGGCAATATAACCTGCGAGGAGAAGCAGCGTCAAATGTGTGAGACTTCTGCTATTGTACTGCGACCATTAAGTCATATCCTCCCTACACCGAGTAAGGCCCAAGTCCAGCCGTAGACTTTAATGTGCTATAAAGAAAAAAATACATATAACAAAGTTATACTTAAAAGTTATCGCAAAATTTTCAATGAAGCTATCAAAAATTTAATTGATACTGATGGATTTTGATGCTATTAATATTTTTGTAAATACTGTTATCATTTACATCATCACAACTTCTAATATTTCAATAGTTAAGAGCAGGTAACAAAAATCGGAAAGAGCTTTGTAATGTTCTGTAATGTAATATAAGGCCCATAATTCATGATTTATTATTTAGGGTTTACATGAGTCAGCATACCACTCGCAAGGTCAGGTGATGTATTTAAAATACACCATGCTCTTCAACTGTTTTATTATAATTGAAAATTGGCAGTAAACTAGTTTATAGTACCAAAATGGTGGGAAAGTGGTCTTGAGTGAATTGTTATGCAACGCGGCGAGTCAGCACATAAGTTATCGCCATAGCGAAGTCGGTGTAAGAGTTGTATAACGGCTGAAAATTAATTTATTGCTTGATTATTATATACTCGTATAATTAAAGAAAAAATAGTCAGACCAGAGGTTAATGGAACAGAGCTGTTCGAATCGCGTAGGAATATATAAATTTCCTTTTTTATTAAATTACAAAATTGTTATATTGTGGCCGTGGCAAGGTGCCCTGCCTGTGGAGCGGCCAACGCTCCATGAGATAATTCGGAGCTATTCTATATGTATACTGTTTTACTTCGGAACTTTGACAGAGCTATTAAGGCTTTGATGTATTTCATTTATGACCCGACGACGAGCGCCGCCACTTACGAATTTTTTTTTTAAATGTACGTAACTTAATGTAGTAGTGCGACTGCTGATCATGAGATCTCGGATTCGAATCGGGCTGGGCCAAAAAATATCAGTTATTGAGGTTTTCCATTAAGAAATTCTCAGTAGCTGCCCGGAGTCAGTAAGTTGGCGGTTTCTCACCCACGTGTCTCGGAAAGCACGTAATGCCATTGGCCTGAGCCTGATCTCTCTCCGGCTATGTCCGTTGACCGTCTAATTGGGCCATGAGAGTAAGGGAATGGAGAGTGCACCTGTGCTTGCGCATAAACGTGGACACTATAATCAGGATTATCCGTTGAGGTTGGTCGTCGTGATCGAAATTCGGTCTGGAGGACATTATTATTATAAGTCCTCAAATGTGTATTAACTTTTATGTATTAATTTTTCTTATGTTTATTATCGGTGGTGTTTACGCATGTTTATATGCAGATGTGGAGCGGACATACACCTATCGCTATTTAATACATACTCGTCTTCTCTTAGAAAAAATCTTAGAAAAATCTTTCCTTTTGACGCTTAGCGTTTGATACAGACATGAAAAGTATATTGAAGATAGCCCTCAATAACTTTTTTCCTAATCCAGAATATTCATGTGAACATTTGCCGAGGTCGGAGAGGTGTCATCAGTAGGATAATCCGATCGATTCACACGCGCAACCCACTCAATAGCTTTCATATCGAATTTCAATACCCAATCGATCGTTTATACACTTCTGAATTATACTAATTGGATTTCAGTATTGATGACTCCTGGCAGAATTCATAACACTGGTTTATGGTAATACTGTCGTAAAATATTATGAAGTATTCTGTATGACTTTAAAATTAAATCAATTAACAGATCGGAGCAAAACAAACTGGTGTTAGTTAGAGTTAGATATTAAAACATTGTAATTAGGTCAAGTTGTTTATAATCATCTACCTACCGTATATTGCGTAAAATGTCGTGATGAAGCTTAAATCTCTCAATATATACGAATAACAACATAATACGTCAAATTCAACTAGTACTGTAAATAACGTTCTATCAGTAATATGTGTAACATATCCCGAAAAAACAAGCAGTGATATTATTATAATATATTTTTAAATACATTTTAAATTTAATCCTAAATAAAACATAAGGGACATTAATAAAATTAAAAATTAAAGAAAACCAAAAGTTGTGTCCTTTATTGCCATCAGAGCCAATCAAAAGTCTACTGCTGGATAAAGGTCTCCTCCAAAGATTGCCTCATAGGGATTTTGTAGGGATTTGTGGACATGTGCCACAGTCGTCACGATTAGCGAGTGGGCTGGCAACCGCAGTTCTTTACTTTTATTTAGCTTTTATCAGGATATGCTGCTGCCACTCCTGTTTCATTTACCTCTGTCGTTTATCACGACAACCACGGTAAATGCTTAAAAATGTTGCTTAATTTTTTTCTTTTGCATCGAAGCATGTTTTGGTCACTTATATCTACGGGAAATTTTAAGAAAATTGATATATTATATTTAAATAGCCACAAATACGATTAGAGTATTGACAAAACACACACAGAAAAAAAACACAAAGTAGCACGACAGAGTTAAGACATCGGACCGTGGTCGGAGGAAATTAAATGGCGCCCGAGTAATAATGAGTGCTTGGAACACAATTGGCAAGTGGCATCAATTTGTTCAGTCTCCTAAACTATTATAAACGAAATATATGGAGACAACATTTGAGAAAAAATTTTATAAAAATTTCATCCGGTTTCATATACATTTACATCTTTTCTTTAGGCCTATTCGTTTAAACATAATTCGTTTAAAATGAGAGTATCATCATCATCATAATTATTACGGCGGCCCACAGCTGAATACAGCCCCTCCACCTCGTAGATTACCTGGTAGGTGCCACGCTTGGCAGGCGGTTTGAAACAAGTATTTTTTATTATTTCAAGTTGTATCTGGTTGTTGTATCAGAAAGATTCCGTTCCGATCTCCAGCTTCGTTTCCCTCCGTCGCCTCCTACGACCACGGGATGATACGGGGTAGTGAATTGTTTTACATCACCACTAGACGGTGTTGATATTGGGAGTATTTACATAATTATTTATAAGTAGTCACAATAGAAAATAAGTAAAATAGCAAGATACTCTTTGAAAACGAAGCCAAATAATTATAAAAAATTATTGTCCATAATTCATAGAAATCGCGTAGGGCGTCCTATGGACGGATTGTGAATTTTAACACAAAGTAACTACAGATTTAATAAAAATAAAAACAATAAATGAATTATATGATAATTTAAAAAAAAACATTAGTTACTTAGTACCAATGACAATGCGTATGATTATTATGTGTAAAAATAAATATTTCTTGATTTTAAAAGGCGCTTTGTTACGGTTAATTTCGAAATAAAATATTTTTTTAAATCGTGGATGTAATTAAATGCAAATATAATATAATATTGCGTAGTTCAAGCAAACGCACTATGTGCACGTCTTGTAACCTCATTTATATAAAAAAACGACATTATGATAATTAATTTTCAGTATAAAAGTTTCGTAATGATAAGCTTCTTTTTACAGCAGATATTTTTAAACTAAAAAGAAGATTAATTATTTAATAGAACGATTCCAGTATATTTTCCTTACCCATAACCGGTTCCTTAGATCGGTCAATCTTTCTCCCTCTGCTCCTTTGCAACCTTCTTCCTTTTTAAAGAAATCCTTTATATTTAGTGCTCTCTCTACGCAAAGTTCGTATTAGAGATCACTTTCAGAGAGATAAGACGGCCTGTGGTACATATTATACTTTATATTTAACTCTACTCGCTATTCTGAATTTTGGTGTACAATAAAAATAATTAAATGAAGTAAAGTTCTGAAAGAAGAAACATGTTCAAATTAATAGGAACATGTTCAAAATAATAATAATAAAATAAAAAATAAAATAAAATAAATAGGTAAAATTAATTTTATATTAATGCTTTACGCTAGAACACCTCATTGTTCCTGGGCTGAGAAACTTTTAAAAATATATCGCCATTTTAAAAAAGTTTTATGAAAAGAAGACTTGAAGCATCTTGTAAAACTTGCAGCTTATTAAAGTTAGTAGGAAATACATGACATTTTAAATTCACTTTAATGTAAAACGCAGAAATTACTTTACCTACTATTTTGTTCTTTAATCGACCTTTGTAAACCGGGGCCTGTATGCAATTTTACAACATGTCATATCCTATATATATATATATATATATATATATATATATATATATCCATATTTATGGAATAGTGTATTTCCACGGGTCTAAATTTTAATATAGCTAGTTATAAAAAATGGAATAATTGGTAAAATGTTCAAATGTAATGTGAATACAACAACTTTCCAGGAAATATTACAGTGCCAGTAATACCAAGATACATTCACTGGTTCCCAATACGTAGTATCCTCTTCCATATATTCCCGACTACTTCATTGGTTCAATGATCGTAACCGCAATTGCTGATCATGAGGTCACCGGTTCGAATCCCGTGTTGAGCCCTAATCAGTTATAGGGTTTTTCTGTCAAGAAATTCTTAGTGGCAGCTTGGAGCCAGGAAGTTGGCGGTGTTTCACTCTCGCGCCTCGGAAAGTATGTAATGTCGTTGGTCCTGCGCCTGTTCTCTCTCCGGTCGTGTCGGATTACTGTCCCATCACACTATCATCACACTAGTGTGTCTGCGCATACACTCAGGCACACAATCCCATCCTGCGCAGATGGCTAGAATACGTTGTCGCCGTGACTGAAATTCGGTATGGAAGACATTATGATTGTTACATATTTCCTACCTGCCTAACGCTTTGCAGCAGTGCGCGTAGCTGTGTTGTAGTCGAAAAGGCATGGAAAGTCGATGTAATTATAAGTTGTGAGACATTCCATTTTGGTTTTCAGTAGTGGTAACGCATCTGTATGTGGATTTTAAGTTATTTTAATTTTATTCAATGTTATCTTACATTTAAATAAATATTAAACATCGAATAAAATTAATTTTATGAATAACATGGCTTTTAATTTAAAAAAATAATTCTTTATTCCCGAAGTTTCGGGTCATTTACAAAACTCGTGATTACGAAGTGGATTGAAGTGTTTGGCGTCTGGTTTTCAAAGTTAATGAAGGCTACCTTAAACTTTTGAATATTTTTTTATGACAACAAGTGTCGTATATTAGAGCAGACATAAAGTATCCAGACCTACAACAAAGGTGCGTGAAATCTGGAAATGCTATAGACAATGCGCTGTGTAACTTAAGTGTGTGCTCTGTGAACACCAAACAGCAACTGCTCACTCCCAAGTGGTGGCACAAGAGAGCCGTCTTACTATATAACACACGTGCAATCCGACTTTGATCTCAGTCACACACATTCATTTTTTTTTGTAATTTTAAGCATTGATATACCAATTAACATTACAATTACATGATGAAAAATATTCATTTCGGTAACGGAAAGTTGCAAGATAAGTTTGAGATATGTCTAACTTAAATAATGGTGATAGTGAATACAAAAACTCAACGCACAAATATTTCAACCTTGTGGTGGCCGAATATCCCTATATCATCCCGTGGGTGTCGTAAGAGGCGACAGAGTAAAACAAACCAGGAGATGGGCCGCTGAGTCTTAATAACTACCAAAAAAAGTTGTAACTATGACACACATCCCCCTGAGAGACAATACACAGGGAAAGCCTTTGTTCAGCAGTGAACTTTTGGTAGCCTGCTACGATGACGAAGCAAGTATACAAATACAGTTTTTAACCATTTTTAAAATTATTTTCCTGTTAGACTCAATAAACGTTATGTAGGAATGTACGTTCAGTACGTTAGGACCTTTTACCCGTACTCGGCTACTAAGTTCAGCCATTGCCACGTCACCGTCACGCAACAATCCGATTTTTCATGATCAACGATTATTTAAAAATAAATTACGCCTGACTTAATACATCTACATACAGTGAATTGCTTGCTGTTGAGTACAAGTTAAATGGTGTTTCGTTGCCTTTTCACTTCTCTCTAATTAAGCGGTTGAAATTGTTAGAAGGGATTAGTCAAAGTTGCACGTATTATTGAGGCTTTATTTTTTCTGAACGGAAATAAAATACAATTAGGACAATACAGTAATTTTATAGAAAATAGTTTGTTTACATAATAACTTCTTAACGCCGTGGTCGGATCCGACCATTAAGGGTTTGAATACTCATTGATTAAAACCTAGTTTACGGATAATGATGCTATTTCTACTACCTGAATTCATTTTTTTAATTTCCATGTAAGAAAATTAAAAATTTTCAAAAATTAGGAAGTTATTGGTTTCACCACGATTTTCGAAAATCGAGTTTTCATCAGATCTCGACGTTTTAAGATCCCAGAAGTTATTCGGACGAGTAGATTTTAAGAAATCTCAAAAATAAAAGTTTTTTTTTTTGGAATAATTTTTAAACGGCTTTACCGATCGATTTCAAAAACTAGTTACCTCTTGACCTCAAAAAATGACTACCAATGCCGTTAAAAATAAAAAATAAAAATCATTCGTGCGTGAGATATCGAAGGAGAAAGAATAAAAAGAAACGTTTTAACATAACTTCAAAATTTCGCAAAATAATTTGGTGAAATTTGGAGCGCTTTACATTTGAAATAAGCGGGAAGTTCCCGGAATGGTAGGGTCAACTAATTGTTTTAAATTGAAGTGACACACGAACTCACTTTTCACCTGACGTTTATCACGGATATCTGCAACTAGCTTTAAACAGAGGAAACTACACATACATTGTCACCCTGAGGTCTATGGTGGAATACTACCAAGGTAAAATTACAGCTTTATGACAGTTTTATTTCCTTATAGAATTATAACGCTAACTAAATTTATCGCATCATAATTTTTAATTCGTCAAAGGAAATAGAAGACGAGATGAGTAGTATGTTGTAATGACAAAACTAACATAATTAATTGTGGTATACTATCGTTCGTATAATAATTAATTATTCGGTAAGATTTTTTACAGCAGTAAGGATGATAAACACATTACACCTAAGTGAATTCGATGGCCTATAGACGTTTCTTTGATTAAGGTTCAAAATGCACTTATGTTTTGAGGATTAACACGGAACGCCTCATTACCAGTATAAGGGACTCCGGTTTTCGTTACTCACCATACGAGACACAGCAGCTTTAAGCTGCTATTTATATTTTTATATATATTTTTAGCGCGACAGAAACTATACTTCCTTATTTGATGTTATCAAAGCGAAGTCGCCCCAATATTTATATAAAAACTTGTGGCCGTGGAAGAAAAAGGGGAGATCTCCCGCCGGGCAAGGTGTTCTGCTCGGGGAGCGGCCGACACTCCGAGTGATAGTTCGGAGAAGTTCTATATATACTGTCTATGATTCGGAATGTTGATAGCGTGATTTAGGCTTCGGTGTATTTCGCTTGTGGCGGCGACGACAGCGCCGCTACATCACCCCTGCTCAGACCGGAGGTCGTTAGTGCAGCCTTGTTGCCGACGAATGTGCAAGTGCCAGGAGATTGCCTTGTAGTCTGCGGTGAGTCGAGGAAGAAGGCAAGTAATCTGCGAGAGTGCCGTAAGGCAGAGGCGAGCAGTAAGGCTCAGAGCCGTGCCGAACACTATAAGGCGCAGAGAGTAGCTTGAAGGAACAGGAAGCATTATTATTCCAGTGCTGCGATGAACCTTGTGAAGCTAGATGGCTTGCAGGATATGAAGACTGCAGTTTATATCTGCTCGGGAGCGAATGGGTGGGGTATTTCTGTGACGATGATGAAGCTTGAAGTTTCCGAAGGTTGTTGGTTGCGTGTTCAGATCACGTCGGGGTCACCACTGTGGCCGTGGAAGAAAAAAGGGGAGATCTCCCGCCGGGCAAGGTGTTCTGCCCGGGGAGCGGCCGACACTCCGAGTGATAGTTCGGAGAAGTTCTATATATACTGTCTATGATTCGGAATGTTGATAGCGTGATTTAGGCTTCGGTGTATTTCGCTTGTGGCGGCGACGACAGCGCCGCTACAAACTTCTATAGAGAAAAGCAAACAAGATTAGGGC
>CAJQZP010000030.1:0-46719 GCA_907164705.1 Parnassius apollo
TCTCAAATACAAATGGTTCAATAATATAACAACAAAATATGAAGGCTAATATATTTCATCGTTAAAAATGCAAGGTAGTACAAAAAACACGATTTACGATTCTTCAGTTGGCCAACTTTTTAATAGAATAGGCGTTAAACGAGTATGCGATTAATCTGATAGTTAATTTTGATCACCGCCCATAAAAATTGCAACACCAGGGAAGAAATACATGATAATATTTTTAATATTTACTCCACTTTATACAAGTAAACGTGGTCCACGACAGTAGCTTAAGGGTGTATTAGATCTCAGAACTTAAAAGTTCCTATCTTTAATAATAAGTAATTGCCGCTTAAACCAGTGAGAAAAATATATATAATTTTCTCTGAGATTAAATTAGAAAATATAACGTTACAGGGTTAACTGGAGCCAAAACCACAAGAGATTAAGGTAGTTGTAACACACAAGGTACTGTCATATCGAAATAATTTTTTATATATAGAAAGGGGGCTAACAAGCACGCATATCACCTGACAGGTAAGTATCTACCGCCGCCCATGAGCAACTGCTACGCCAGGGGATTTTCAGGTGAGTTTCCGGCGAGTTGCCGGCGAGTTGCCGGCCTTTTTAAAAGTAGTAAGCTCGTTTCTTAAAGATGCATTTATAGTATCGATCGACAATAAACGATTCTACAAAAAATAAACTCCTAGTATATTGCACAGTAGGGACCGCCAAGCATCCATATAATGTGAATTAACGTAAGTTTTATCGCGATGTGCTTTGATGAAATTTGGCGGCTATAATTAATCCGAACATTTTCTTAAAGCACTTCCCAATAGAAAACGCAAAAGGATGCAAAATCTCTTCAAAGCACATGTGAGTCAAGCCAATCAGAAAAAGCTCGGTACTCGACGATCCGAACCGCTCTGCGCTTGGATGCGATCAATTGGAAGGAACTGGTACTGGGAAGCCCCGGCCCAAATATATGTACAGTATTCCATGTGAGGCCCACACTACGCCTTTTAAACTAGCAGGCGGTGTACCAGCATGAAATACTGTGCCGCTCTGCTGAGCAAGCCAAGTTTTTTAGATGCCAATTTGGCCTTCTCTTCCAAGTGACCATAAATCTACACGTCACTCAATATGTCAACAAGGGGAGTGACCTTAAACTGAAGAGATACAAAAATAGGGTTCCTTTTAGCGGTAAATGCGCAAACCTTTGTTTTCTGGGGATTAAAATGGATTAGATTTAGTCGCCCCATATCCAAGACTTTGTTCAACAAAAACTCGACTTCAGACACAAGTTTGTTCCGGTACTCACTGAAGTTTTTCCTAGAAATATTAAGGCCGGTGTATAAAGCATCATCAGTGCAGTTGTCCACATAACAATTAATTTTACCGGTTTGCAACATTTTATAGATATGCAGAAGAAACAGCGTTGGTGAAACCTCGCAATATTGTGTTGTATAATATATGTAATACCTGAATTCTACTAAGCTAAGAGGATAATTGCATACTGTCACGACATGAACAACCATTCTTAAAATTGTATTTGTTTGTCTGTCTCTCAGTTTTTTCGAGCTAATTTCCGGTATGGCTGAACCGAGAGTGATGAAACTTTACGAACAGATATAGAGCAATGTCAGGAGGGACCTTGACTGTATTTTAACCGAAACTTTTAAATTTCTTTATTCCGAAAAACGAGAATTTAATAAAATAATTCAACATATTAATAGATATTACCCAGGCGAAGCCAGACGGATCACTTATTACCAATATTTTATACAAGTTTAAAACATATATACTATTACATAATTATATAGACGGATTCGTGGCGCAGTTGCTTAGCAATGAGTGGCTGCACTGAGGGCCGCGGGTTCGAATTTTGCACGGAACAAGTATTTGTATGGCCTACAAATAATTTTTCCGGGTCTGGATGTTTCTCCTTGTGCAATTTATGTTTGTAAACTGCCTCCACGATACAGGAGAAAATCCTAGTGTATGGGTAACGTTTTTTTAAAAAGAAAAAAAAAGATATATACTCGTATAAATAAAATTTCATTTAAAACATTTTAGTTATTCACGAGAAACCCTATTTATATATATACTCGTATTATACGTATTGTATACAATAAATACTTATAGATAATGATTTATGAAAATGTCGTTTACAAATATAATTATACCTTACTTACTATTTCATTAATCAAAACCTCTATGGGTTTCAAATTGTAAAATAGTACATTATCATTAGTACCTGGCCCTGCCAAATTGAAGAAATTTTAGTTAAGATATATTTAGGATCCAATGTATCGAAATGAACAGTTATGTAAACTGAAGTGGTAATGGACCGGCGATATAAATTGTACGAACGACAACCAATGGAGAAGAATGCTTTTCTCGAGTGGCAACCTCGTACAACTAAGTGAAATGTAGAGTGTAGAGAGTGTAAATATAATCTATACATACGAATAAATTTGAAGTGTCTGTCTGTCTTATGGTAGTAACTTCTATTGAGCTCTAGGGTTATTTGCATGCTATTAAGATGGAAGTCACCATTTTTTTTTTACTTTTGTATATCTTGATGTCTGCGTGGATGTGTGATTGGGCTTATCTTTAATATAGCCGAACTGATTGTGATGAATCTTTACGAATAGATAGAGAGAGGTTATATTTTATCCGAAAAACATGAACATTTTTTATAAGAAAAAAGAAAAAATCGACGAATCGAGAAATAAAATTAATAGAATTTAATTCTCAATCGAGGAAAAATATAAATGTCTACGGGCCGCAGCATCTCCTAACCAGTGTTCGCTTGTTACCCTTATTCTGAAAAACAAAATTCTATCCAGGCGAAACCAGGGCTGGTATTGAATAGTGAAACGGCAATATAATTAAATCATTAAAACTAAATTATATCCAATCAATAAAAAGAAGTAGCTATATTCAATAAAAAAACCATTAGTATTTAACATGAGACTGCAGTCACTGACAGGACATCGTTTATATTTGAGTAGCACTTCATCACGGAAAATTGAACTAGCGCGAGTAGCCGGAAGTCGATTATAGAACGGAAATGGTCTGTATGCTGACGACGTCACGGTAAAGAATCTATGGATTACACTAAAACCGTTTTGTGTTAACGGATTTGAGATTTTTTCTGAACTAATTGCTGATAGATTATCTGCAATTTGTTCATTTTTTTAGTGTTCAGTTAGTATTTATTTATTTGTCTATTTATTTTATTTTAAATTGCATTTCATTATAAAAAAAGGAATCAAAGTGAGGACTTAATAACTGAACGTATTCTGTAACAGTCAACCCAAAGGGTAGTGAGAATTTGATGTAAGTGTAGCAATAAAACTCTTTGGCACAGTGGCTTAATGAGTTACTGCACTGAGGGCCGTATGTTCGAATCCCATACGAAGCAAAGGAAATTTGTTTTAGTGCAATTTATGTTCGTAAACTACCTCCACGATACAGAAAAAATCCTCGTTACCTTTTTAAAAATAGAAATGAAATAAAAAAAATAGAAACTAAAACAAATCCGCAAGGAATTAATAAATTGACATGAATTTGTTGGAATATTATACATATTATCATGATTTTTTTTATATTCACCCGAATACTACACATGGAATAATTCTAACTTTTTTTAATTCCCGACATTTCGGGCGCTTATCAGCGCCCATGTTGTTTAGTCCTCAGCGTGACCAAAGTTAAAATTAAACGAGATGAAATCCGTAAAATTAGTTTTATTCCATTATATATCATTACCAGTACAGTCTATCACAATCAACACAAGTCTACATCACAGAATAGAATGGAATAGAATGATTTTTTTAGTATTGATTATATCGTAATACTTATTGAAAGTCATTTTTTATAGGAGAGGGGCAAACGAGAATACGGTTCACCTGATGTTAAGTGAGTACCGCCGCCCGTGAACGACTGCAACACCAGGGGAATTGCACGTGCGTTGCCGGCCATTTAGAAAGGAGTAAACTCTTTTTTTGAATGTCTATAGGTCTTATTGGTCCGGTAAAATCACCAGTGGTAAACTATTCCATAGAGATCTCGAACGCGGAAGAAAACTCCTAGTGAAACGTACACTCCGGAGAAGACAATGATCCGAGGAGCCAAGAGGGGTATCGACGGAGACCTGATATCTCTCCGGATGAGAGGTCAGCAGAAGGTCCAACAGATAAGGTGTATGTTCTTCCACATCTGGAATTCACGTAGGCGAAGTAACTCAATAGGACTGTAGTTTTTTGTATGTGTGTGTGTTAACGGTGTTACCTCAGAACTTTTCGTAGACGAACCGATTTTGATGATTTTTGTAGATTTGAGTTATTGGAAAACTTTTTATTAAATTATGTACATAATATGTATAAAATAATAATTAAATATTTAAATAAAAATAAAATAAATAAATCAATGTGTGAGTCGCCACAAATTTTAATATTATGACATGGTGGTGATCACCTCATTGCCAAGGGTTGTATCTATTTATGAATTCCCTGATATTATAATAACCCTTTTTGTAAAATCTTTCTTTGACAAAAATTTTAAACATATACTGGGATTATTTCGTAAAGTTCATTGCCCCATAAATGATTTACTAATTCTGTGGAGTCTAGTAAACGGTATTACAAGATTATGTTTTTTCCCAGTATTTAAAGAATGAACATATTTATTTTTGTCAAAGCTATTCATTAGAACATATTTTCAAATGGTAATTTCATAAGCCAACTGTTTCCATCAACACTGCTCATGTTTCATCAGGTCACCACTTCATCTTCTGGGATCAATCTACACTTCATCTTCTGGGATCAATCAACACCGCGAATGCCAGCATGAGACTTACATACCTCTTTCACAGTTTAATGATATCTTTTTCTGCTGCAAATATATTCGTTGTATTCTGCTTCTTTATTACATAGATAAACCAAGAAACCAAAAAACAACATCTTGTCGTGATAGAACTATACTGCAACTGTATTATGGTTGTAGCACGAATGGTTGGGCTCGTTGGGGAAGCACCAGGCTCTCACAGAATAAAAATTAAACGTTAAAGTTACAGCCTTCATACGTCCCACTTCTCGGCACAGACCTCCTCTTATTTCTGAGAGGGTTTTAGGGTAAGTAAGTTATCGAATTTTTTTTCTCATACATGCAGGTTTTCCTCATATCAGCAAATAGAATACCAGCATAAAATAGCAACTTAATTCTGCTGTGTTTCGTATGGAAATACTGGACCTCCCTTTCTACTGAAAATACGGCATTCCATCTTAGTCCTTAGGGGTGACAACGTATCTTTTTTTTAATAACTAGTAGAATATAGATGTAGATGTCTATTATGGGCCACAGCCATCCACTTACCATCAGATGGACTGTGTGCTCGTTCACCCTTATTGTAAAAAGAAAAACACCATTTAATGGCTAAGTAGAATAGCCGCGTAATTACAATAGAGTAACGTCATAATATAATGAAATAATGGGAAGATCAGGAGATAGGTTCCTTCGTAGTATAAAGGTGTCAAACTAAGGCTGACAGGCAGTTACATCAATTCTCGCTTAAAAATGAAAGTCGAGACACGTTGTTGCCCTTCAAGACTAATATAATTTATTTGTTACCTATAAAAAACGGTCTACGGACCTCTAAATTTACCCAGCAATGCAACACTAAGCTGCTGTTTTACTCTGGCATTCTGTGAGAGTGGTCCTTTCCTGAAAGACAACTTATTTTTGCTGCAATCACCAAAAAGTGCTTTGGCTCTACCACGTTGAAAAAGTTATGAACAAAGTTCATAGTGCTCAGTAATATCCAATTTATTCGGATACGTAAGAATCAAGTACTCAAAGGGATTTTTAATTTTTTCATTAACATTAATACTAAATACCATTTTAAATTTTTTCCCACACACTCTAAGTCAACCCCCGATGAGATGAAATACTATGGCTGGTACAAAAACGATAAAAATAAATGTAAAATATGAGAACAGCAAAAATAAAAAGAAATATAGCTTTTGGAATACTAAAACTTTGGATTCGGCGTATTAAATCGATAAAAAAAATTTGAATAAATATTTCTGACGCCAAATAACATTGCTTGCACTGCCGTGTTCCGGTCTGATGGTTATAGAGAGGCTCAGAGATGGCAAGTCTGCAGAGAGATACCTTTGTGGACGCATCTGTAACCTTCTTTGTTTAAAGTCGGCTACATGTGTCTATCGGTTGCAGTAGTCACTTACCATCAGGTGGTATTATTATTACTTTCGATTATTACTTCATTTAGAATATTACAAATTAACTTTTTTGTTTATTAAGAAAATTTTACGAAAATGTATCCCTTGAGAAACTTCTTACTTAATGATAAATCTTTCTTGAGTAAAAAAAATATTTTCGGAGATAAATCCAATAGTATTTTTAACGTATGAATCGACGAAGGAGAGCCGAAAGCAAATTCATTAATTCATCCCAGGAAAAATTAAAATCCGATGCGATACAAATTTTCTTTCCTTATTACGCCAGGAAAAAAATTAACAGATACAACGTTTAACTAAAAAAAGGTCTTTGATTTTTACATAGTACGGTTCAATTGCAAACGAAAATGGTGTACACATGCAACTTGTTAAAGAAATAACAAAATTAAGTTTCCAATTTAATTTGCTGAACACTGTCTTATCTTTTTTCAGCATCTGTCTGAGTTTCATTTCATTAAAATGCATTATTTATAGCCGTTACTCGTGGGTACACTTGATATAAATTGCATTATAGATGCTGTGAAAACATATTTGATGTTTGCAAACATTTGGAGCCAACATATACGCATTCCTTTTGGTGGCGCAGCATCCACTACCGGAAGTGGGTCAGAGAGAAATTGCGAGAATAGTATTCTTTCACCGACAATTGGAACCTATGTTTACAAGTGTATATTCATTTATTATATTTATATAGCTAATATTCATTACTAATGCATTTTCAATTAAATGTCGTGAAATACTTTTCTTTCATAGTACACATGTATAAACATATTTTCATGTAACCAATTGGTGTATGTTACGAATTTCACGTAATATTATGATTTGAATATGATGGTACAGACATTGGGTTAATTAAACTAATGTACTTCCATCATCATGTACCATTGCCGCTTAACATAATTACTCCAAAAGTTTAGAAAGCACAATTGTCGAGCTGGACAAAGAAGAGTAAAAGCTAAAAATGTTTCCAATGAGAGTGGTGAAAAAGCGATTAAAGGAAAACACCTGTCTGTACAATAAGTACTAATGCTAAAATATGAGTGAATTGTAGTGAAAAACATGTGTTTTAAATAACAATAACATAATATTAATTATATTTACGAATATTATTTCTTTGGTAACTGAGTTGTGGTACGTATGTGCCCTTTTTGAATCATATATGCTGTTTTTTACATTTTTTGATAATAAAGGGAACAGGGGTGGTAGAAATATTTTTTTAAACCGAATTGCCAAACGAACTTTCGGACCACTTGATGTCAAGTGGCCTCATCAGTCACGGTCAGACGTAGTAAAAAGTAATTGCAGTCCGCTTTTCATAGTTAACCATAAGGTTAACATGCGTTTACCGTTGTGGTCAGTAAAGCATAGTTTCTAAATAAATAAATAAAATTAATTGTAGCAAATAAATTAAATGAGAGTTCATAATAATTCATAATTATTTATTCGCATAGAATGTAGGTACATATTACAAGAGTATTATTAAAACATGAAAGTTCCTTTACATTCTGCCTTGTCGAGGCGTGTAAATTTTGACTAATTAGATATAATAATTTTTTTGATGAATTTAACTTATTTACAAATATCAAAATGTTCATATGTAAAAACAGTAAAATTAACTAACTAATAATGATTTTATAACTATCGAAGTCCTTTATAAATTCACAGCAAAAAAAAATCAAGCATTTTTGGATACAGATTTTTAAGTATGTAATTTTTTTTGATTTTTGTGATCAAAATACTCATTAATAGTATAGAAACAATTAAGTAGAAGCCACTCATGAAGTTGGTTTTTTAACTTTGTCATTGGTAAATTTTTAAACTCGTCGGTTAAAGAGTTAAAGATTTTAATCGCCATTATATACGATTTTTTTGGAAGAGAATCAATTTACATTTTGGAAAGTATATTCTGTTATTTGATGTTTCTGTTATTGGAGTTATCTGTAACGTTCTGTAATTACATTGAAATGTTAATATCATATCACGTAATAAGTGAACAATGATTTGGAATATATCGCACGAGATTTTGCTAATTATACGGGCATATGATTGTTAATAGTTCCCTGTATTGTACTTTATAAATTTACCGGGTAGTTATTGTATTTCGCACATAAATTTTGTCTTTTATTTAATTCTGAAATTATAAAGGAATCCGAGTTAAAATTTAATGATATTTAGTCTGAGTGTAAATGTTTACAGTAAAAATATTTACATAACTGTAGTGTTTTCTTTTAAGAAACCTGACGCGATAAAAACTTACAGTCTACCTGACCGTCCACCACAATCTACTGCAGTCACACCCGTAGCTAAGTTCATACAAAGAAGGCTACTGATGGGTTGTCACTTATGAGAACTAAGATGGAATGGCTCACAGCTTTCAATTGTACTGGCTCTCCATATATATATATATATATATATATATATATATATATATATATATATATATATATATATATGCAAATCCAAAAGACATTTGTAAGAGGGAAGTAGCTACACAGACCGTATGTGGAGTCTTTTGTTAAAGAATAAGGGTAACAAACGGGCACACTGTCCACCTAATGGTAAGTGGATGCTATTACCTCTTGAGATATACTCATATTCGTTAAGAACCAAAATGCATATGCATTACCACCCCTGAGAACTAATATGAAATTCCACGTTTTAATTTAAAAGGGTCTCCGTTTCTCTACACTCAACATACGAAAGACAGAAGTATTAAGCTGTTATTTTACGCTAGTATTCTGTGAAAACGTGGTCCAACCCCGGTCGAGCAAATACATTTTTTATAGAATAAGGGTGGTTGTGTGCTCACAGTAAACCTGGTGGTACGTGAATACTGTGGCCCATACATCTACATTTAACCTCAACTATGAATCTAATTGTAGATACATTGTCAACCCTAAGGACTAAGATGGGATTCCTAGTTTCCATCAAAAACCGTCTCCGGTTCTCTTTACTCACCATACAAAACAGAGCAGCATTAGGCTTTTTTACGTTTGTATTCTATGAAAGCGTGGTTCTTCCCCGGTCAAGCCGACCCATTTGTGCTACAATCATAACATAACTGCAGCCTGGCTCCATTAAGTCGAAAGTCCTACCAAATAGAAAACTAATAGTGTTACTAGTGTTACTTTTGAACAAATAATTTTATGTTATGTATTTTGAATTTAAAATATTTGCAAAATAAACTGCACAATACCCGTTGCAGATGTTCTATCTAAAGTAATGTATTCCTGTAATACGCCTTATGCTCATCGACATACGCGTTTGTATAAGATTTAACTGTGCACTCTCGGGAAAACAAAATCCATGTTTATATTTATAAAAAAGATTCTCACATGCATTTTTTAACTGTGACAAAAATGATTAATCTTACTCTTTTTACAGAAGAGTGCTCACCTGGTGGTGTGTCGATCGCCGCTCATGAACAACCACAACACTTGAGGAATTTTGCAGGGGCATTGCTGAGTCTTTTAAAAAAAAGTAAGTTCGTTACTAGATTGTACCTAAGTTATAATGGTCCAAAAAAATCTCCGGTGTTAATCAATTTCACGAAGAAGTCGTATAAGGAACAAAATTCCAAGTAAATCGCACGGTACGTAGTGTACCGCTAAATCTATATGATGATGAAATTTGGTGGCTAGAATTAAGCCGAACAGTGCCTCAGGGCACTCCCCTACTATTTTATAATCGAAAATGTATGTTACGAGCATCTTTTAAAACAATAAACTGTGTGATGGTTGCGAAAGAGAAAAAAACACCCCATTGCTCTCGATGGTGTCGTAAGAACTGACTATAGGAATTGCGGCTACCGATGGATGACAGTATAATCGTCCTATTTTGGCCCGCCATAAAGTGTTTAGACCAACGGGAAGCAGCGTCTCGAAATAAGACATTTGGTAACGCGGTCACCACTTCAGCTGCCA
Source organism: Parnassius apollo (assembly GCA_907164705.1). NCBI lineage: Eukaryota > Metazoa > Arthropoda > Insecta > Lepidoptera > Papilionidae > Parnassius > Parnassius apollo. The sequence continues at coordinate 10,172 of CAJQZP010000030.1, forward strand.
AACTCGGCGATTATGGCAAATCTTTTCCACAATGGAAGAGGCAGGGGAGTTTTACAGTCTGATGTAGAAAAGGAAACTTTTTCTATAAATATTTGAAACGTAATACATTAGGTATAAATACAGATAAAGACGAAAGCCATAAAACATTTATTTTACGTGGTAGAGCAAGGGTGCAGTTATACATATATGGCCGCAGTTCTAATGTGTCGGCTCAAGCGGGGTAGGACCGCACTCTCACAGGATGTCGACCAATGTTGAATATTTAACGTTGATAATTTTCTAGTAACCCTAAAAAGGTTGGATCTTGATTTTGACGCTATTGTCTTCAGCGAGTGCTGGCTTAATGAGTTTGTGACGGTCCCTCTATTGCAAGGATTTACATCACTTTACTCTCAAAAGTATATTAACAGGGCAGGAGGAGTCGCTATCTACATAAGAGATAGGTGGTCAGCCAATTTTTCTGAGCTGAACGTTGACGAGGGTAATTGTATTCTCGCAGAAGTTGCAAATCACTTCTCAGTAGTAGCCGCTTACAGATCACCTAGTTACACCAACCCAGAAATATTTATTCGCTCTCTTGACGCTAACTTAAAAACGGTTAGTACCTCTCCTTGTCTTATTTTTGCTGGAGACATAAACTTAAATATTATTGGGTCTGCAGCTGACATAAACTTGCACAAGGAGTACTTAGATGTATTAGCAGAGTACGGACTTTTTCCAGCTATAACCAAACCAACTCGGGTCAAAACCTGCATAGATCACATTTTTTGTACCCGTAAAATCTAATGCGGAGTCCGTAGTCTATCTCAATGCTGCCACTGACCATGATATCACTATGGCAGGCATAATGTTAAAGACACACAAACCAAAAAGACCAAAACCTATTCGATCAAGAGTAATAGTTGACACAGACTCAATAAGATCAGAGCTGGAAGGAACGGACTGGTCAACAGTAATAAACTGCAGCTCTCTTGAAGAGTCTGTTACTAATTTTACTAAGACGGTATCAGAGGCAATATTGAGATATTCAAAAACTCGTGTAATAAGCCGCTCCAGAACTACCTTACACCCCTGGATGACTCCTGGTTTAATCAGATACTCTAAACACCGCGATAAGCTTCATATAGAATATTGCAAAGACCCAAACAATCCAACTAAAAAACTTATATATACGCGCTATAGAAATTTTTACATAGATCTAATTAGAAAACTAAAACGTGATTACAACAAAAAAGAAATAATGAAAAATAAATATGCTCCAAAAAAACTCTGGGGTACTGTTAACCGCATAACTGGCAAAGACACTAGCTCAAGTTCTCCCCTGGCTCTCATCGACTCAAGACCCTCCGTAAAAGAGTCTCTCAATGTTTGCAACTCCTACTTTGCTTCTGTAGGTAATAAGCTGGCAAACTCTATCACGCTGAAATTAAATGAGACTCAAGAGTCCCTTGCCGAAAAAGTTCACATTCCTGATCAACCCGTTGGTTCATTTTTCATGAATCCTACAGATGAACTGGAAGTTTTGGGGCTCATCCGGTGTCTTGATTCAGGTAGTGCGCCTGGTATGGCATCTACCTGGCATCACTAACAAACTTTTAAAATCAGTGGTCCACACAATCGCGAAGCCCCTGGCTGCGATATTTAACTTAAGTATCTCGTCGGAAGTCTTCCCAAGCCAGTGGAAAGTTGCGGCAGTTACCCCCATATACAAGAATGGAGCTACGGACGATCCTTGTAATTACCGACCCATATCACTCCTGGGTAGTTACTCGAAGCTCCTGGAACGTGTTGTCCATAAGCGGCTGACTAACTATCTTGAAAAGAATAGCATACTCTCGGACCGTCAGTTCGGTTTTCGCAAGGAAAAATCAACTGAGGACGCAGTAACTCTTCTCACAGATATGGTTGTAACTCATCTCGATCAGGGTCGATCCTGTGTCGGTGTTTTTCTCGATCTGGCTAAAGCATTCGACACGGTATCCATCCCCATCCTCCTTAAGAAATTAAGTGCTCTTGGGATTCGTGGTCTAGCTCTAAACTGGTTTTCCAGCTATCTGTCGGATAGAAAGCAATGCGTCCAAATAGGCGATCAGGCAAGCGATCTTAGATCTGTAGATTTTGGTGTTCCTCAAGGTAGCATCTTGGGGCCGACTCTTTTTATTTCGTAAATTAATGACATTATGTCAATTCAACTTGAAAATAGTGAGGTTGTATGTTATGCTGACGATACAGCCATAATATTCTATGGTAAATCTTGGTACTACGCCTATTTTTCAGCCATCTCCGGGTTGTATAAATTACAAAAATGGTTAAATAACAACATCTTAACACTGAACACCTCAAAAACGCAGTTAATTTGTTTTCATAAAACTGCAGCGTCTGAACCGCCACCCTCACTTTTCAATAGCCTTAAAGTACACAATGACAACTGTAGTTTTCGCTCCGTGAGCTCTCCAAATTGTAACTGTGACCAGATAAATAGGGTCAGCTCCCTTAAATATTTAGGCATTATAATAGATGAAAATCTTAAATTTAAAAGTCATATATCGGTGACATCAGCCAGGGTCCGTAAGCTGATACACACGATGAGACTATTGAGAGATTCTACTGATGGCAGCATTTTAAAGTCCGTCTACCTTGCACTATATCAGTCCGTACGTAGCATTTGTATACTGGCGTGGGGTGGTATATCCTCCTCTACGTTGATAGTACTGGAAAGGGCCAAGAGAGCAGTTTTGAAGGTAGCTATGGGTAAACCAAGGCGCTATCATACGTCAGATCTCTTTAGAGAAGCTCAAGTTTTAAGTGTCCGTAGATTGTATCTTCTGAGGGCCTTTACATTTATGCACAGGGAAGCTTCAAAACTGCCGACATTTAATACATCAATAAATAAAAGAGTGTTTAAGATCCCCACAACCTTAGTTAAAATATCTTTCGCACGTCATTTCAGACTGTTCCAATTCCCTCGCATCTACAACAAATTAGTCAACTTATACGACTTAAAACGATCCCAAATTTATGAGGCTAAAATAAAAATGAGAAGTCATTTATTGACTTGGGACTAAGAGAAATCGGAAGAAATATTGGTGACCCTTAAATAGGTGTTAAAACGGTAGTGGATTGCACTGACGCACGCCCTGTCGTCCGATCCCAAGAATTTAATCGTAGGGCTACCTAACCACTCAGCTTATCCCCAATTGCAATCTCTCACCCTTTTACTTATAATTTTTAGAGAATTATGTAACAGACATGCTAGCATACGCTCACACATACACACACACACACACACACACACACACACACACACACACACACACACACACACACATACACACACACACACACACACACACACACACACACACACACAAACACACACACACATTCATACACATTCACCCACAAGTACACGCGCGCCCCTTTTAATTAGAATCTGTTTGTTATGTCTGTAATTTTTCATAAATTTTTAAGTCATTTTTGCTTTGCTGCACATTGATCAATTGTAAAATCTTTTGCTTGACCCCAAGAGACAGGCCATGCCTAGTGTGGGAGTCACAGAACTTATTGTATTTTGGCTACGTGTTCTCTGGTAAATAAATAAATTTATTATTATTATTAATAATTTATTATATTAAAGATTTTTTTAAAAATTATTTTGCATGCTTTAAGCGCATCGTTTTGTCGCATGAAATCGTATCTAACAATCTTATTGAACATATAAATGATATAAAAAAGCACATTGTCAGAAAGATAAATGACGAACTTATTATTTTTTCAATCGAAAAATTGCTATTTTTATATTAAAAGGGTGTTTGAGCAGCCTTGTTATAATATATTTTACTAAATACACTTTCACTCATTCCGGGCTCAGCTGCCGTCCTAAGTGGATTACCGTATCGTTTGTTTACAGCAGCTCGTGATGAAAAATATCGATCGCTGTAGAAATAAAAAATATTCCAAAAACCAAATTTGATACATACTTGACCAAGGTAAGAATTTTTTTTTATTTTTATAATCACTGATTTTTATTACAATAAATTGTTTTGCTAAAATTACGAAGAATTTATATGTAAATATACTTATATATCGTAGTTTCTTCGTAATGATGAGATCTTTCCCCCAGACAGTGGCGGATTATCCTTAAGGCAAACTAGGCACATGCCGAGGGGCGCAAGGTTAAAAGGAGCGCGCGCGGAAGTTTCTGAACGAAAAAAAATTAAATCGTACTACGAAGATAAGGTAAATAGTATAAACTTGAATGTATTTAAAATACTTTAAAAATTGACGTATAATATGAGCGCTTAAGGTAAGCACATTCAGATTTACCAAAAAATTATTTTAAATTTTTAACTATATTATCTAATACACAAAACTAAACTTAAGCAGTAAGAAGTAAGTACCAGTAACCTAATAGTTTAACATGACTGCTAGTTGACCTGAATTAAAATCCCGGGTTGGGCCAAAATCAGTTATTGAGTTATAAAAACCGTAAAACCTAGTATCTACACTCGGCGTCAAAAAATCGCACATCCAAAAAAAAAATTATTTAAATACTATTTTAACACAACAGGCCTATGGCAATGTTTGTGGTTTGAGGGTATCATTCGAAAGGTAATTTCATTAGCTTTCAGGAATTTTAATTGAGTTTTACTTTTATAACGAGACGAAAGAGAAATTAAAGAAAAAGACAGGGTATGTACAAATTTGCAAATTAATAATTTAAAAAAAAAACTTAATAAATACAAAAAAAGTTCTTAAAACCTAGTGTTACCACCCTTGCCTTGATAAGGCTTCCATGCGATCTTTTATGGACCTTACAAGGGCCGCAACAGCCTAACTAGCGTCCTTACTAACGAGCATTTGACAGTGTTTATTTTTGACGCTCTATAATGATAAATGTTTTAATGATTTCATGTTTTTTATTAATAATGTAAAGCTATTCAAATACCCTGTAGTTAGTTAATAAAATCCGTAAAAACTAGTATTATTTCATTGTGAAGTGTTCGCGTAAATATAAGAAATCATTAGTTATTGAGTTGCAAAGAAGTTGTCCCTATAATGGGAGAGGCCCTTGTCAGTGGACTTCTATGGATACGACAAAGAAGACGAATAAGAGAAAAACAAGTTACAATAAAATGAATTTGTTTTTTATTTCTCATGTTGCTGCAGCGAATTTAAATTTTCCAACACGTACTCAATAAATTTTGTTCACCTCAGATTTTGTTACTTGGAAGTGTCGAGTGAAATTTTACTCCGAGAGCACACAAAGCAAGCCTGAAATGCACTCTAAATTGCGTAAGATTTCCATCTAAGAAATTGAATATAATATCGTTTTCACCAGTCGTCGTATTGCTTGCAATAGATTGATAAATTTTTCATATTTTTTAATATAAGGTCCCTTAGTTACATTATTAATTTTTTTATAAATAATTTATATGTAGATATTTTAATGATTTCTTATATTTACGCGAACACTGTACATTGATTAAAACTACTTTTATGGATTTTATCGCGTTTTATTTATTTAATTTTTAATACCCGACGTTTCGGGTGCTTTCCAGCAACCATGGTCACGGGGGACTGAGGTTACTAACGTCCCGATGTCAAAGTTAACCCGGAGTTTTTTTTTCAGCTTTTTTAATTATTGTCTTTGGTCCGATCTACGCAGAATGAAATAACAGTGTTTTGAACTCTTGCAGTGGTATGCTTGGGTTTAGTTTTAATTTTATTAATTATAGGATCCCAAACAGGTGGTAGTACCCAACCTCCTTCTCTATTGAAATTAGGATGTTTTTTAATTTCAACAGCCTCACGTATCATCCTTGGTAGGAATCGATGTTCCTTCGCGAGGATTTGTGGTCTATCAAACATGATGGTTAGGGCCATATAGGATATGATCGCAAACAACAGACTTCCCGGAACGTTGATGCTTCACGTCAGCTATGTGTTCTTTTACGCGGGTTCTAATTGATCTCTTTGTTTGCTCTCATATATAGGGAAAATTATTTTTATGCCTGGTGTAGAATCATTTTACAATGCGGATGATTCAGTTCTTTCTTTTAATTATTTTAATGATAGCATGTATAATCTACATGATCTACTGTAAGGGGTGTGGATACATATCTCCCATTATCTTAACACAACACATAAATCTGGAGGCGTGGAGCAAAAGTCTTGTTCTTCAAGAATGGCTACAGCATTCTTTTGAAGAACTACATACCGATTTCCCTTGAGACGCATCTACGTGCTGTTCGAGAGTTTTTGAGACACGATGACTTCCAGCCTCCCGAGCAAGCCTGTTTCAGAAAAGGCTTTAGCATCATAGACCACATATATTTTTTTATAGAAGAGTGGGCAAACGAGCATGCGGCTCACCTGATGTTAAGTGACTACCGCCGCCCATGATCAACAGATATTCCACAGAGAGGTTGTACGCGGAAGAAAGCTTATTTTGAAACTTATATTGGTGAACCACCAAGTATCCAGATGGTGTGGATGGTATCGGGACGTTTGCCGCGCAGTGCGTTCACGAAATTTGGCGGCAATTTGGATGTAAAAAGCATCACCAGCGCTGTCATCTGCATAGCAATGATATGCAGAAGAAACAGCGTTGGTGATAGCACGCAGCCTTGTGGAACACCAGCATTAATATGCTTGTAATCGGAGCTTGCACCGTCTACAACGACCTGGATGATCCGATCTGCAAGAAAACTGTTGATTCAATCGCACAATTTCTCGTGAAGCCCATAGGAAGGGAGCTTCGAAATAAGCGCTTTGTGCCAAACCCGATCGAAGGCCTTCGCAATGTCCAAACTAACGGCCAGTGCCTCCCCCTTGGACTCTACTGGCCATCTTTGCAGTCTCGAGATGGTAGTGGACGGCGTTTAGGCTGGAGTGAAGTCCCCTGTTATTGCAGAAATTCACGGACAGCGTGGCAGGGGTAGCCTTTGTCTTGTTGCTCTGTTTGCCCCGAGCAGTTGTAGTCTTGAGCGGAATTTTGCCCCTCCCCCTCCAGAATACGAGGGGCAGAATGAGCACCCACGCTCATAAGTGGAGAAACATGGTCGTGGATGCTCAGCGAGGGATTGTCCAGGGTTGCTGGTACCCTCTTGTGGTAGTCTATCATCATTTAATTCCGCTACCATGTTGATAGGGGGGGGAATTTGAGCCTCCGGCCACCTGCATTCACTAGACGAAACGCGGAAGCAGAGCTTTCACTTTACACCGGTATTTTGTGAGGTGGAGGTATCACCCCGGTTTGAGCCGGCACATACGTCCAACAGCAAAGCTGTCGCGTCGCTCTACCACTGTTAAACTAAAAAATATGTTCTTCTGCAAATTGTACAGAAGACTGAAGAATACAATCTGCCACTATGTCTCTAGACTATGAGAAAGCCTTTGATTCCGTCGAAAATTGGACGGTAACCATATGTCTCACCTATTTAAGTATATTTTTTTTATAAATAAAGGGTGCCAAACTAGCACAGGGATGGTAAGTGGATTCTGTAACCCATAGACATCGACATTAATCTTCGATTAGGATTCAAAACGCAGATGCGTTGTCACCCCTGCGGACTATGCTGGAATGCCTAGTTTCCAGCAAAAAAGTATCTTCGGATCTCTACACGCACCAATTAAAACACACCAGTATTAAGCTGCTACGTTACGTTGGTATTCTGTGAAAGCGTGGTCCTTCCCAAGTCGAGCCAACCCATCCTTGCTACAACCATAATATAGCTGCAGCGTGGCTCTACCACATCTAGTCGTTAGGAACACTAAACTCGAAGTTTGCGACTATTATGTTTACCTGAGACAAATAGTCCAACTAGGTTAGTCCAACTTCGACTAACCTAGTTGGACTATTCAGACAGAAGGGCAGCTTTCAGGAAATTATGACACGCCTTCTCGTCAAAAATACCTCAAAACCTGCAAACAAAATTGTACCTATGGATCTGAGACGTTGTCCTTCACTATTATGACCATATGAGGATGCTCAAAGTCGTTTAGCGGGCTATGGAGATGGCTATACTCGGGGTTTCTTTGTGAGATAAACTTAGAAATTAGGATATCCGCTGTTTAATAATGGAGTCGGTCAATCTTTCCTTTGTACCTTTAGGAGTACCTACTCATTACAATGTTGATAGCGATGACTCCTTAACTGATCTTATTTTTGCTGCTTCTTCTTAGCATGTTGTGTCATAAGAAGAGTTGCCTGCTTTGAGTTTTTACTGTCACCATTCAAACTCCCAAAGCGATCTTGTCTCATGGTGCCTATACGCTATTTTCCTCAATTTGACAATGACAAGACGATGAGTGTCGCTCGAAATCTCAATTAAACCATTTGATAGCAGTATCTAAAATTGACGGTAAAGACTCTTGTAGTGTTATGCTACTTACATATAATTTTACACTATTTTAAATTTATTTTTCCATTCTGTTTTTGATTTTCTGCATTCACCTCAAAACTGGATATTTTGCATCACCTTTATTTCCGTAGGATACTGTAACGTTTTTAAACCATAAAAACACAATAAAAAATCATTTTCACTTCGTATTTTCACGCTATCAGCACTTTTTAAATCGGTGTCAATGGAGTCTACCTTTTTCGATCTTTTATTTAGTTCTCCGTAACTCTGCAATTTCGGGCTTCGTGCGCGCTGTTGCGCCACCTTTTTTCCTATATCAATAATATCTCATTTTTCACTTAAATCTTGCCGTTTCTCTATTACAAGCCTGAAACCAAAATTTTACATGTTTTGACATCGTTGTTTATCTGGTTGTCATGGCAATTTTTATTCGAAATTCGTTACCGGTCTGATATTTTTACTCCATACTTTCACATAAATACTCTTTTCCTCTTGGCCATTTACAAAAATTTGCTTTTAATTTAAATAATTTCAAATTTAATTTAAATAATTTCCCGTTCTTATCCCAGATCCGTCAAAAAAGCATAAAAGCCGAACAATCGGCCAATAAAAAAAGTCTCGCTTAAGCTTTCATACTAGAAGCATCTCCTAAAGGACTTATCCGCACTGCCCCGGGATCCTGCAAGCCTCTGCCTTCACCTGAAGTCGTCGCCTACTCCGGGCGCTGTGTTTGCCTACTTCAAGCGCTGCGTGTACCTGCTCCAGACGCTGCGTGTACCTACTCCAGACGCTGCGTGTGCCTACTCCGGGCGCTCTGTGTACCTAGTCCGGGCACTGTGTGTGCCTACTTCAAGCGCTACGTGTGCCTACTCCAGACGCTGCGTGTGCCTAGATCAGGCGCTGCGCACCTACCACAGGCATAGCCTGTGCATACTCCGTGATGCTTCTAGTTTGAAACCCCATCATCATTTTCATATATTTTTATCTTTTTAAAATTTTAAATAAATTATTTGTTTTTTTTTTGTTGTTTCGTTGTTGTTAGGTTAGGTTCTTTTAGTTTTTAACTGTCGCTTTACGACACTCTATATATCTTTTTTGATGTTCATGCCCCAGTCCATATTGCTAGGTTGAGACATATCACCGTCTTCTTGAGGACAGAAGACATAAGGGTGGCAATTCTTAGACAGAATTGAAGCTTTCTTAAATTCAAAATAAAAGAATCTGAAGAAAACTGGTCCTTCTTTAAATCAGTCAGAAATACGTTTAATCACATGATACGTGCTGCTAAACGTCAATATTTTCATAACTTGACTTGTCTCTTATCGAAGTGTGGAAAACGCTGGACTGTGATCCTCTATATCTCTCGATGAGATAGATCAACGTTTAATTTCCTTCAAAGCAAGGGATATTTTAGTCCGAACTGACACCTTAATATAATAATAATAATAATAATCTCTATTAATATAAATCGACCGCAACTTCCCCGCATACCCCTTAGCAAGCGAAATCGGGATGTCGTGTGGGCTCTTAACCCAATGCCGGTGGCCTATTCAGTGGTAACCTATTTAGAAGCCAGCCGGGACCTTTGCGAGACTGACTCAATTCTTTTTTGCGCTGCACTGGCAGTATGCCGTATTATTGGCGCCAAACTTCCCATGGCTGGACGTGCTACTCGACAAAGTAGTGCCACCCCAGCCTGGAGAAAAAGAATCGAGGACCGTATCGCAAAGGCAAGGGCCCTTATCGGCAGACTGACAAGCTTCAGGTCGGGTAATAATATTCGAGAGTTGTGCACACCGTTAGAATGGCGTTTGCTAGGACAAATATTATCCCAGCCGGATATCACGCAGAAACTAACGGAGCGCATAGATGACCTGAAGCAAAAAAATCAGTGCTTGGAGGAAGCGGATTCGACGATTTAGCGAGAGGTCAAGGCGATTCAACCAGAATCGTCTCTTTCAGAATGTTCAGAAGAGGCTCTATAAATCATTGGAGCGACCAGAGGTATGTGGAGCGGGCCCAAGGCCGGATCAGGCTGAAACTGTCGCATTTTGACGTAGCCTGTGGTAAGAGCCCGTAAACCACAGCGAGGGCCCTTTGATGGAAGTTGTGGCGAGCCAGAGTGCGAGTGTTACGCCTATAGATCCCGTCACCATAACGCCGGAAGACGTGGCTGAGGCGGTCTGTAGGGCTCCGAACTGGAAAAGTCCGGGACTCGATGGGCTGTATCATTACTGGCTGAAGGGGTTCGTAGTGTGTCATGCTGTGCTCGCCCGACAGTTTCAAGAGACTCTCGATCAGAAGTCGCTTCCGAGTCTCTTCATTACTGGGATCACTCACTTGGTTCCCAAAGATCATGTAGCAGCCAGATTAATCAAACCTAAACGGGAATAAATAAGATATACTCCGCTGCTACCATAACGCGGAAGGCGAGAATAAATAAAAAAAACATTTTATTTCCTAATTATTCTTGGCTACTGAGATACTGCGGACTGTATATAGATAATTTGACGTTCTTATAAAGAAACAAGAAGCAGCCGCAAATATCATTCAGCGCCACACCGACTTCACACGCCGCTATCGTCACGTATCCGTCGACCAATGGTGAGCCGTTTCTTCAACGCCGCAGTTCGTTTCCCCTTGCTGTTCCGGAGCTGTATTCCGCACCGCCGCCGCCCGCCGACTACGCGTGCGCACCGATCTGCATGTCTTATATAGCCCGGTCCAGCGACGTAGCTTCGTGAACAACAAACAAGTCTCACGCCGGGAAACGAAACGTAGATAATTGTATATTTTATTGGTCATAAAATAAGCAATATAATTGGCTAGGCAAAATATTAATTGTTACCATTGGCAAATCAATAGTGAGCCAGCCATATAAATATAGGCAAGGTTGATGCAAAAGATATTCCATTCCGAATCCCATTCGACAGTACATTCATAAACATAAGCAGTAGTTTCATTTCTCCACCTTAAAGAAAACCACTCGGATTCTGTTAATAGTGGACAGATCATCCCCACTACTACAGTGGTGACCCCGTACGAACACCGAGGGGGAAGATCCGGTACGAACACCAAGAAGGAACACCCTGCGACGTACCACTACTATTGCACGAACACCGCGAAGGAAACCCGTACGAACACCAAGAAGGAAGACTTCAGTTTATATAAAATCAGTGTAATCAAGCCGTCATTATGGAGCAGGAGGCAAACACATATACATCAAACCCGGTAAAGGAACCAGAAATCGCCGGTATATCTCTATCGTTAAGAATACCACCGTTTTGGAGAGACAAACCACGACTTTGGTTCGTCAGTTTTGAAGCCGCAACGAATGGTTTAAAGAAGAGCCAAGCGCAATTAGCACAGATGGTGATAGCCCAACTTGAGAAACAAGACATCGAACAAATTGAGGACCTGTTGTACAACCCACCAGCAGTCGACCAGTATAATTCACTGAAGGATCGTCTGATCTCCGCATATGAAGAATCCGACAGTCGACAGCTACAAAAACTTCTATCAGAAATAGAACTTGGAGACCAGAAACCCACACAACTCCTACGCAAAATGCGTACTTTGGCGCGAGATAAAGTTCCGGATTCAACACTACGGCTAATGTGGGTAAACCACCTACCACCACATATTCGATCGGTAATAGCAGTCAGCGAAACATTCAGCACGCAGACGAAGCTCGACGAACTGGCACTCCTGGCGGACAAGATGATCGAAAACAGCAGTAGCTCACACATATCGATCATCGAAGGCACTTCAACAAAGGCCAATGATACCCAGTTTCTTCTCGAAGAAATTCGGAAGCTATCATTCGAAGTCGCCGCGCTCAAAGCTTCCCAGCATCATACCTTTTACCAGCAACAGTACAACCAGCGCAATCAGCAACACCGAAGATCACCTTTTCGTCGCAACCGCTCTGCAAGTAGAAGTCGAATAAGCTCAACATCAAGATCCCCTTACTGCTACTATCATCGACGTTTCGGGGTCGAGGCAAGAAAATGCACAGCACCGTGTACATTCAAAAATGAAAATATGAATACGGAAAACTAACTAGTACGCTCGATGCGACGGGATCCAGCGTAACAGCAAAGTCCTACCGTCTTTTCGTCACCGATAAAAAAAGCAAGCTTACTTTCCTTATCGACACCGGAGCAAATATCTCAGTGTTACCGCCGAAGCAAGGACAGAAGTTGAAGCCACTAGATTTTCAACTCTATGCAGCAAACAATACGGTTATTCCTACATATGGAGAAAAAACAATGGAACTTGATTTTAATCTACGCCGACCATTCAAATGGAGATTTATCGTCGCTAAAGTCAGCAAACCAATCATCGGTGCTGATTTTCTTCAACATCACCAGTTGGTCGTCGACATCAAAAATAGAAGAATCATCGACGGGAAAACCAATCTTGCATCTCAGTCTTTTGTACAAGCAACCAATCTGCCCACAATAAGAAGCATAGATGTGCAACAACCGTATCACAAGATCCTCGAAGAATACCCTGGTATCACAAGAATAACTTCAATGAAATTAACACCGAAGAACGACGTTGAGCATTTCATCGACACCAATGGACCACCACTTCATTGTCGTGCACGTTCAATCGCACCACACCTATACGAGCAAGTTCGAAAGGAATTCGAAAACATGATTGAGCAAGGAATATGCCGTCCAAGCAAAAGCCCTTGGTCATCACCACTTCACATTGTACCGAAGAAGAACGGAGAATTAAGAGTTTGTGAAGATTACAGAAGACTGAATTCTATTACCACTCCTGACCGCTACCCAATACCGCGAGTCAGGGATTTCACTCATCAACTATCAGACAAGACTATATTCTCCACCATCGATCTCAACCGAGCTTACCAACAAATAAGAGAAGACATAGAGAAGACAGCAATAATTACCCCAATGGGATTATTCGAATTCCCAAGAATGATCACAGGATTAAAGAACGGAGGTCAAACTTTCCAAAGATTCATACACGAAGTACTTCATGGACTGGATTTCGTTTTCGCATTTATTGATGATCTCCTTGTTGCAAGCCCTGATAAAGAAACGCACGAAACCCATCTACGCACCGTGCTACAGCGATTAGAAGACAACGGAATCACAATCAACCCTTCGAAATGCATATTTGGACAGCAAGAAGTTCAATTTCTTGGTTTCACCGTCAGCAAGGAAGGAATAAAACCGCCTGCCGAAAAAGTCAGAGCAATCATCGATTATGCAAAACCTAAAACTATCGAAGAACTAAGGCGTTTTCTCGGGATGATAAATTTTTACAGAGAACACATACCTAAAGCCGCTGAAATCCAAGCACCACTTCACGCCTACCTTCACAACACGAAGAAAAAAGATAAAACGTCAATCGAATGGAACGATGAAGCCACGAAGGCATTTGAAGCTTGTAAAATTGCGATCCAAAATGCAGCTTTACTCGCTCACCCATCACACGAAGCAACCCTTGCTATCTTCAGCGACGCATCCGATCTCTCAGCAGGAGCAGTTCTCCAACAATACAGCAATGGGAAATGGCAACCACTTGGATATTTTTCGAAGAAGTTCTCCGATACTCAACGTAACTACAGTACATTCGACCGAGAGCTACTCGCTATTTACATGGCTATCAAGCACTTCAGAAAAACGTTCGAGGGTCGAAACCTGATCGTTTTTACCGACCACAAACCATTAACATATGTACTTCCAAAGAAACCATCACTATCGGAAACACCACGAAGAGCAAGACAACTTATTTTCATAAGTGAATTCACGACCGACATACGTCACATCAGTGGAAAGGACAACATAGTTGCCGACGCACTCAGTCGCGTACCAATCGACAGTGTAACGTGCCCTACATCAATCGACTATCATAAGATCGCCGCAGCACAAGACAGAGATAGTGACAACATAAAACATCTATCGAAGCAAGGTAACTTGTCCATCAAGCAAGTTACAATGCCAATGACGCATCTACCAATATACTGTGAAGCCTCAACGACAACCATGCGACCATACATACTAGAAGAATGTCGTCGCGAAGTCTTCAATGCACTGCACAACATTAGTCATCCAGGTGTTAGAACAACAAGAAAACTCATCACTGAAAAAATTCTTTTGGCCTGCAATGCAAGCGGATGTTGGCAACTGGGCGAAGCAATGCATTCAATGCCAAAAATGCAAAGTACAAAGGCATACATCAAGTAGTCTAGCTACATTTCCACCCACGGAGAGATTCGAACACTTGCACGTTGATATCGTTGGACCATTACCTACTTCACCGCAAGGACATCGTTATCTCGTAACAATGATCGACAGAACAACAAGATGGCCAGAAGCAATACCTACCGATGATACTTCAGCCGAATCCGTCGCGAAGATAATTTATGAAAATTGGATTACTCGTTTCGGATCACCTAAAACCATCACAACGGATCAAGGAAGGAATTTCGAAAGCAACCTATTCCTCAAACTTCTTCAAACTATGGGAATACAGAAGACGCGTACAACAGCATACCATCCTCAGTAAAACGGAATAATCGAACGATGGCATCGTACATTAAAGACTGCACTCAAAACTCGTTTATCTCAACATACAAAGTGGATTGATGAGCTACCTACAGTGCTACTCGGACTACGAGCAACACCGCGTGCAGACACTAGTCTTAGCGCCGCTCAGCTAACCTACGGCTGCAGCATAAGGCTGCCGTGTGACTTCTTCAGTTCAGCAGCGTCAAACAAACAAGAAATGGATTACGATTTCGTAACTAAACTTCGAGAATCAATTAACAAAGCCTTATCGTTGAAATGCACCGAAATGCAATCACACAGAAATAATAAATCAGTATTCATTCACCAAGATTTGAAAACATGCAAACAAGTTTTTGTAAGAAACGACGCAATGAAAAAACAATTTCAACCTACCTACGATGGACCGTATAAAGTATTAGAGAGAAATAGCAAGACTTTTAAACTACAAATACCCGGAAGGAAATCTACGATTATATCGATCGACCGACTAAAGCCTGCCTATATTATTAACGAGGATACTGCAGAGGATTCATCATCATCATCAAAATCACCAGCGAGGAAGCTTGAAACTTCATCATCTACATCAACCCAGTTGAAACCTATTTTAAAAACTACGAAATACGGGCGAGTCGTCAAGCCTCCGGTACGCTTTCGCTGGGGGGAGTGATGTAGCAGCCAGATTAATCAAACCTAAACGGGAATAAATAAGATATACTCCGCTGCTACCATAACGCGGAAGGCGAGAATAAATAAAAAAAACATTTTATTTCCTAATTATTCTTGGCTACTGAGATACTGCGGACTGTATATAGATAATTTGACGTTCTTATAAAGAAACAAGAAGCAGCCGCAAATATCATTCAGCGCCACACCGACTTCACACGCCGCTATCGTCACGTATCCGTCGACCAATGGTGAGCCGTTTCTTCAACGCCGCAGTTCGTTTCCTCTTGCTGTTCCGGAGCTGTATTCCGCACCGCCGCCGCCCGCCGACTACGCGTGCGCACCGATCTGCATGTCTTATATAGCCCGGTCCAGCGACGTAGCTTCGTGAACAACAAACAAGTCTCACGCCGGGAAACGAAACGTAGATAATTGTATATTTTATTGGTCATAAAATAAGCAATATAATTGGCTAGGCAAAATATTAATTGTTACCATTGGCAAATCAATAGTGAGCCAGCCATATAAATATAGGCAAGGTTGATGCAAAAGATATTCCATTCCGAATCCCATTCGACAGTACATTCATAAACATAAGCAGTAGTTTCATTTCTCCACCTTAAAGAAAACCACTCGGAGTCTGTTAATAGTGGACAGTTCGTCTCCACTATTACAATCATGATACCACAGATCCGAGCAAATACCGCGCCATCACGTGTCTACCTGTCATATATAAGACACTGACATTCATTTTGAGCGCGAGAATCTGGAAGAATTGGAGCTAAATCAGGTGATATCACGCGCTCAAAATGGATGTCGGGGCGGTGGTCGTGGAACCAAGGAACCACTCCTCATTGACGCGGTCATTGGCAAAGTGGTGAAAAGCAACCCTCGGACCTTCTCCGCCGCCTGGATAGATTACAGAAAGGCATTTGACTCGGTGCCCCATACATGGCTAAATGGGGTCCTCGAGCTGTACAAGATTGACTGTACAGTAAGGGACTTCCTCGGGCAGAGTATGGGCTGAGTATGGAGTACTATCCTTCGTTATCTGGGTGAGCGGATGATGGCTGCGGAGACCCAAATAAGGATAAGAAGGTGTATATTTCATGGCGATTGTCTGAGTCCAGTCTGGTTTTGCCTCTCTCTGAACCCTCTCAGTACCTTACTGGAGGGCTCCGGGAGGGGATTTCAGCTACGGAAGGGAGTGACAAAAGTGACCCACCTTTTCTATATGGATGACCTCAAGTTATTCGCCTCCAGTCGCTCCCATCTTATGGAATTGCTAAACGTCACTTGTGAATTTTATTGGAATGGAGCTGGGGACGGATAAGTGTGCGGTCCTCCATGTTGAAAAGGGAAGGGTTGCTAACTCTGAGGGCATAAACTTATCTATGCCCGTCAACTTAAGGACCCTTTCCGAGGATGAAACATACCTTTACCTGGGTAAGTTATAGAACATCGGTATCGATGAGTTTGCGACGTGTTTTATGCACGCTTGACCAAAGTGCTTAACAGCCTTTTGTGCGGTGTGAATAAGTCACACGCATATAACTGCTGGGTCATGCCTGCCCTCATGTATACCTTTGGCATACTCAGGTGGACTCAGAATAAGCTTAACGCCCTGGATAGAAAAGTCCACACTACCATGACGTCCCATAGGATGCATCATCCGAGATCGTCGGTAATGAGGCTGTACTTGCCGCGGAAGCATGGTGGTCGTGGCTTCTTGAGCGCGCTCACCATGCATAATCGCGAAGTGTGCAGCCTCCGTGATTACTTCCTGGCGAGATCGGATGATCCATTCTATAAGGACTCATTTCTTGTGATAAAGGATTTACCCCTCTATCCTTAGCCAACGAGCAATGGCAAGACCCGGCAGTGCAGAGCATTTCCGACCGGGAGACCGTATGGAAGGAGAAGGAGCTCCACGGGAGGTTCTACAAGGCTCTACATGAGCCTTTCGTAGACACAGTAGCCTCCCTCCACTGGCTACGCTTTGGTGATCTCTTCGGGGAAACCGAGGGTTTTGTATGTGCAATACGGGATCAGGTTATTAAGACCAAAAACTATCGGAGATACATCCTAAAGGATGGCACCGTCGACATCTGTCGAGCTTGTCGCCATCCCGGTGAGTCATTTAGGCGTGTTATCTCCGGTTGTTCGGCGCTTTCTAACTCTGAGTACTTCCACAGGCACAACCTAGTATCCAGAATTCTTCACCAGGAGCTCGCTCTGAAATACGGTCTCGTGGATCGAAAATTGCCATATTACAAGTACTTGCCGGAAGCCGTGCTCAAAAATGATCGCGCCAGGCTCTATTGGGACTGGGCCATCATCACAGACAGAACTGTTCTTGCGAATAAGCCTGATATTGTGCTGATGGACCGGGCACAATCAAGGATATTTTTGGTCGACATTACCATTCCGTATGACGAGAACCTCGTTAAAGCCGAAACAGATAAGCAAACAAAATATCTGGATCTAGCTCACGAGGTGACCGAGATGTGGGGTGGTCTGCCGACCGAAATTATTCCTGTAGCCGTCTCTGCAAACGGGCTAATCCCAGTCAGCCTTTTGGTTCATCTGAGGCGGCCGGGACTCCGTGACGGACTGCTCCAGGCTCAAATGCAGGAGGCGGTGCTCCTTGATACCGCCTGCATCGTCCGCCGGTTTCTTTTGCTTTCCCCCTAACCCTCGGCCGTTTGGTCTCCCCCTGCCGAGGGCCTCCATCTGGTTGGGCTTTTATTTATTTGTGTATTTTTATATTTATTTTATGTTATTGATATTTATGTATATTTATCTTTTCATTTCCATTTATAATTATATATTTAACCCCCCATAATAACTTTTAATAAAAACTTAAGAATTACAAAACAAATGTTGCACTGATTCCTAAACTAGGATAAATCCTGTATCTTAGGATATCAGTACCTTCTCATATAATTTTACAAATTTTAAGTTTTAACTCAGATTTTTCGTTAAATAGTTTTTTTAAAGCTATGATTAAATTAAATAAGTGATTTCCCTTTTACCGTTTGTGTGTGTGCTTGCGTCGCGCGCGCGCGTGTGCGTGTGTGTGTGTGTGTGTGTGTGTGGGTGTGTGTGTGCTGTGTGTGTGTGTGTATGTGTGTGTGTGTGTGTTTGTGTGAGAGAGAGAGAGAGAGAGAGAGGGAGAGCACGCGCGCGCGCGTGTGTGGTTGTTTGCAAACATTACCTATTATTTTATAAATTGACTCCAAGAAGTCTCTCGCAAGCATAGTAATCCCCCCCCCGAACGGGTTCCCGCCTTGTCGTGGCGGGGGGGGGCTTAGTAGCCGTGGCTTGGTCTCCCACGGTGAACAAAGAGAAAGCCACGTGGCTGGCCCGAGGTGAAGGGCCGACCTGAGGTGGCCACTCGTGGCCACAAAGGCCATGGGGCCAGGAAAAACGAGCACTTAGAAGTACTAGCCTTCCCGACCCCAGCGGCGGATCCGGTCTATGGCTCCGCCGCCAACCAAGATTCGGCTGCGGAGAGTAGGGAAGCGGTGCCTCGCAATACCGACAATCCTCACCCCCCGCAGCCCCACCACCACCGCATCAACGGTGCGGCCCCGTTTGAGTCGCGAAGGATAGGGCGAGTGGCGCATCGCCTTACCAACACTCCTCTTCCTCCGCGACTCCACCTCGGCTGCAGCGGTTTTGTGGCCACGAGTGGGCTTGGGGAGCCCACTTTGGATGTGTGTTAGTGGACTGCAGCGAGTGGGGACTCGCGCACCCTCTACCGCTGCAGCCGAGGTGGAGTCGCGGAGGAAGAGGAGTGTTGGTATGGCGATGCGCCACTCGCCCTATCCTTCGCGACTCAAACGGGGCCGCACCGTTGATGCGGTGGTGGTGGGGCTGCGGGGGTGAGGATTGTCAGTATTGCGAGGCGCCGCTCTCCCTACTCTCCGCAGCCGAATCTTGGTTGGCGGCGGAGCCATAGACCGGATCCGCCGCTGGGGTCGGGAAGGCTAGTACTTCTAAGTGCTCGTTTTTCCTGGCCCCATGGCCTTTGTGCAACGGACGCGGGGGCGTCTGTTGCACAGGCGTAATTGGAGGCCTTGGAGGAAGGCGCGCCATGTGTTCTGGTGCGCCTTAACTGGGAAGGAGAATAGGGAGGAATTTTCCTCTCCCGAGGAGGTGCTGCCATGGGGCGGCAGGCGCTAGTAGGGCCGCGGATGTGTACGAAAGCATTCCCGTAGCCCTGCCAATATGCGATAAAAATAAATAATAGTTTTTTATTCTTTTGGCAATATTCGAAATGTGTAGACTCCATGACATATTTATATCTATTGTGACACCCAGGTACTTAATGTTTGTTACCCTTTCTATGGGGGTGCAATTGCACTTTGATGGAGAGTGAGAAATGTTACATGAATAGGAATGTATGATTAAACTCAGATCCTTTTTGCAATTTGTTGCTTTGGTGTTACTGAAGCAAATGTATTTTGTTTTGGAGATGTTCAGCGTAAGTAAACTGTTTTTTAACCATTCATTTACTCTAATTAAACCAAATTCTGTTAGTTTTTGAACAGTTTCCCCAGTCCTTCCCGTGAAACAGCAGCACATTGTCATCAGCAAACATTATTATGCTGGCATCTGGAATGTCTAGTTTGCACAGTTCGTTAATATAAATTATAAATAGTGTTGCTGATAATGTGCTTCCTTGTGGTATACCATAGGAGCAGTTCGCAGTATCGCTCAATAGGTTGCAAATACGTACTCGTTGTTTTCTATTTTTTTAATTAGTCGGGGATCCATAGAAGAGGTACGTCCCTTTTTTTTTTTTTTTTTTTGCGGATGGAAAATCATCTAATGACCCCTTTCGCTCTGGGTGGAGCGTAAGGGAGTGTCAGACTTTTACTGACTAAAAACCATCCGTGTTCCTTCAGTGCCCTTACGTTCCGGAGCCGCGGTATCTCTTTCGAACAGCCCGCAGCCCCGGCAGGCGTCGGCCCTTGCGGGCCCCTTCACGCTGCTGACAGCTCTTTGAGGCGCGCGTGGAACAAAACGCGCCGTCGACACGGCCTGTCGTCATTAGACGGACGGACGACGAGCTACCCATTGCTCGCCGTCCACAGGCCTGCGCCTACGGTGGCCGGGGGCCACGACGTAGCCCCCGACGCCCGGGGAGTCTCCCGCGGCGGCCGGGGAGGAAAGCTGCTGCTCTCTCCTTCTCCCGCTCCGCCACCTCCTTCGCCAGCATCACTGCTTCGCAGAAGGTGGTGACGGCATCCCATTCCGTCTCGCTCCGGACCATGGCTTCGACCAGGGCCGGACGCGAGAGGTCGCCGCCGCCTATCGCCGCTACGAGGACCCGGCGGTGCTCCACCCAAGCAGGGCACACCTCCACGGTGTGTTCCACCGTGTCCTCCGGTCCATCCTCGCAGTGGGAGCACCCGGGCGTTTCCTCCCGCCCGATTCGGTGCAGGAACCTCCCAAACACACCGTGTCCGGTGAGGACCTGCGTCAGGCGGAAGGTGAGGATGCCGTGGCGTCTCTCAAGCCACTCCTCAAAGAGGGGTCTTATCGCCGCTATAGTGGCGTGCCCAGCACGGGGTTGCGACAGTCGCTGTCTCCATGTCGCCATGAGATCGTGCCGGAAGTCTGTCCGCTGCGCGACAACTTGCCGCGGCAGCGGGGTTTCCCCACGGCATAGTGCCTCCGCACGCCATTCGTGCAGGCGCGCGAGGACTATCGCCTCCAGATCCCATGGCGGCAATCCGGCAAGGAGGCTCGCCGCCTCGCGGGGAGATCGTGCGGTAGCCGCGAACCATTTTCACGGCTATCACCCTTTGGGGCGCGTTCAGGTGGTGGACGGCAAGCCGCGCCAAACCACGCGCCCACACCGGGGCCCCGTAAAGGGCAATGGACCGCACGATCCCCGCGTAGAGCCTCCGGCAGGAGGCGTTTGGCCCTCCCAGGTTCGACAGGAGCCGCCTGAAGGCAGCCCCGGTCCGTTCCAGTTTGGGAGCCAAACGTCGGAAGTGCTCAACGAAGTTCCATCGGCCGTCGAGGACGAGTCCTAGGTACTTCAGCGTCGACTCGACGTCGATGGATACCCCTCCTACCATCACTGAGGATCCCGGTGGTGGCCTGTTCCGAGGACCATGGAAGTGCATGGCCTCGGACTTGTGCAGAGCCACCTCGAGACCCAGTTGCCGAATCCCTCTCAACGACTATCGCAACCCCGCGTGTCATATTTTCCGCCGCCGCCTCGTACGACCCCCCTTGTGCCAGTACCAGCGTGTCGTCAGCGTAGCAAACTACGCTGACGCCGGTAGGGAGGTCGGCGCGCAGCACCCAGTCGTAACCGATGTTCCACAGAGGTGGCCCCAGAACCGAACCCTGTGGGACACCGCACGACATCTCTCGCCGGTTCCACTCACCGTTGCGACCGGGGTAGATGACGGCCCTGTCCGTCAGGTAGTCCCCGACTATACGACGGAGATAGGTCGGCACCCGGTGATACCGGAGTGCCTCCCTAATGCAGCTCCAGGGCATGGAGTTGAAGGCGTTGGCGATGTCGAGAGACACCGCCAAGACAACCCCCCCTCTGGCCACTGCATCACCCGTCGTGAGGGCTCTCACGCGCATGATGGCGTCCACCGTAGAGCGCCTCTTGCGGAAACCAAACTGGTGTTCCGCAAGATCCGGCCCCGTCCCCGCAAGGTGCTCGGCGAGGCGGTTTGCAATGACTCTTTCAAAGAGCTTGCCCACCTCGTCGAGCAGCACCACGGGCCGGTATGCGGACGGAGAGTCCGCAGGGCGCCCCGGCTTCCGAATGAGGACCAGCTTCCCCGTCTTCCAACGAAGCGGGAATTGGCCTCTCTCCAAGCATGCGCTTAGGAGCCCTCCAGTCGGGGCCCGAGAGCCTCCGAGGCCAGGACCCAGGCTTTACCAGGCAAGCCATCGGGTCCTGGGGCGGTATTCCTGGCCTTGAGCCTACGTACCGCCACTCTCAGGTCTACCCCGGTCCCTTCCGGGATGTCGTCGTCGTCGTCCTGGTGGTCCGCTTCCGGCACCGCAGGTGGCGGAGCCATAGGCGGGGGCGGATGTTCCCGTCGCGCAGGGAACAGAGCGCTCACCACGTCCTCCACGAGCTGGGGCCGGAGACTTTGCGTCAGCGGGGGGCCCAGGTGCGGAGTTTATCCCGCACCATCTTGTAAGGGCGCCCCCCACGGATCTCTGTTGAGAGTCTCCAGCATCTCCTCACGGGCCGATCCCGGGCCCGCAGGACAGCCTCCCGGAGGGCGTTCTTCGCCGCTCTGTATCCCTCGTACAGCTCCGCCTCAATGGCTGCCGCATTCGGTGGACGAATGCGGAGCCTGCGATGCCTGGTGTACAGGTGCCGCGCGGCGACACACGCCTCGCGCAGAGACGTCAGCTCACGCGACCACCAATACACCTGACGCCGGGCGCTTCCTGGCCGGACGCGGGGCATTGCCACGTCACATATCTCGGACATGGCCTCCTGGAACCACCCTGCCTCATCATTGACGTCGGCAGGCCTGTCCGGGGATGACACCCAGGCCTGCACGATCGAGGCTTCCAGGAGGAGCTCCCGGTCCAGCTGCTTCAGCGCCCAACGCGGACCACTCGGGGCCTGTTGGACTGGCGCGCTCGAGGGCTGGGTGGAGACGTCAAACCGGATGTATCAGTGGTCGGAGTAGGTCTCCACCCCCTCCATGACACGCCAGTCAATGGCACGCGGCGACAGAGCGGGGCTAGCGAACGAGATGTCCACCACCGACTCGCCCCGCATCCGCACACACGTGGGGACAGAACCCCGATTTAGGACGACCAGGCCTGTCTCCAGAGCCCAGTCTTCCACCATCCTACCCCGCACATCTGTACGACGAGAACCCCAAGCCAAGTTCTTGGCATTGAAGTCCCCGAGGACAAGTACGGGGAGGGGATAACTTCCGACAACGACTGCTCTCAGCTCTGCAAGAGAGTTGTGGAGCTCGGCGAGAGATCGGTTCGGGGGAGAAGTACACCCCCACAACGACGAACTCCCCGAACCGTGCTGCTACGCACCCCTGACCCCTCCTGACACCTTCAAGGGTCGGGGTACCGGCGGCGGCCGAAGAGATGATGGCCACTGAGCCGTTAAGGTCCGCCACCCAGTCCTCACTAGGCCAGACAAAATACCGCTCAGCGACCACAGCGATGTTAATCGACCACTGCGCCATGATCTGGAGCAACAGATCCTGAGCGCAGGCGCAGTGGTTGATATTCGCCTGGAGGAAGCTTAATGGGGCCGTTATAGGCATTCCATTTCAGCTTCCTCCACGGGGGCCCCTCTGCGGGCGTCGGTGTCGCGGCGGCGGTAGCGGCGACAGTGAGAGCGGTGGCGGTGGCAGTTTCGGCCGCGGCAGAGGCCACAGAGGCGGTGGCGGCTTTGGCCCCTACCCTACCCGCGGCCTTGGCCTTGGCGGGTGGCACGCAGGCCTTGCTTCCGGCCAGGTGATCGACTGGCTTGCCGGTTGCCGCACATGCATCACAGTGCGGCGTGGCGCAGCAGGTCGCCGAAATGTGTCCGGGCTGACAGCAGCGGAAGCAAAGGCCACTGCGGTCAACCTCCGAGGCGCATCTCACTGATACGTGGTGCCCCACGAGACAGCGATAGCACCTCAGAGGTCTGGGCTCCAGCAGCTTAACCTGCGCTGAGACCCAGCCCACCAGAAGCCTTCGGCCCTCCACTATGGTTTTGGCCGCCGTAACAGGGCAGCGCACCGTGGCGGCATGCATACCCTGATGGTCCGGGCGTATGGCTCCTGACCTGACCTGGTCAGTAGTGCACCCCCCGGACCTGGCGACGGCGGCCACCAACTCCTCCTCCAATACCGAGTCGTCCAGACCCATGATGCGCAGATCTGCGCATCTGACGGGCCTTGACACTCGGGCCTCGTCCGCGTCCAGAGACGCTCTGAGCTTCGCAGCCAGAGCGTCCGCGGTCGCGCCACTGGATTCCCCGGGGACCTCCAGCATACGGGCCCCCGTCTGGGTGACTTTGAGCCGGAGGCCCCCAGTGATCCCGAGCTCCCCGAGGTCCACCGCCTCCTTCGCCTTCGCGAGCAGATCGCGGTAGGTAACGCCCTTCTTTTCCGCGTCCGGCTGTAGTGTAATCACTGCAGCTGCGGTATTCGGGGCGCGGAGCCTAGCCGCGATCTTGCGCGCCCTGAAATGGCGCTGCCGCTCCTGCTCTTTGGCCTTTTTGGCTGCCTTCTTCCCCTTCTTTTTATCCCCGACCACCTGCCAACCGGCTTCAGCCGCGGGAGGTGTAGGGATCTGGGGGGCGGTGACGGCGGCGGCAGCTGGCTTGCCGCTGGCGCTGGCATATTCGCCGCAGGCACTGGGGCTGGTGCAGCCACCATCTGTGCTGCCGCCTTGCCCTTTTTCGCCTTCGTCTTGCCTCTCTTTCCCGTCGCCGGCTTAGCCGGAGCCGGTTCAGCCGGTACCGGTTTTGCCGGAGCCGGCTTTTCAGGGGGGGGAGGAGCAACTGCAACCCCGCCCGAGGGCTGACTGGACGGCCCCAGCCTGGATGCGGTAGCCGTGGCCGCCGCGTACGTTGCCGGAAGAGGTACGTCCCTGATGCCAATATTGGCAGATTAAGATTGGAATTTAGACGGTATCAAAAGCTTTTTGGATATCTAAAAAAACCCCAATGCATTTTTCTCCCGCATCGAGATATGTCGATATTTGATTGGTCAAATCTAGCACTGCATCATTCGTTGACCAACCTGTTCTAAAACCATACTGGTTTGGTGCTAGTAGATTGTTATTTTCTAAATATTTAATTATTTGTTTGTTCGCAATTTTTTCTATTACTTTTGAAACTATTGATAACAGGGCTATGGGTCTACAGTTAGATGGATTAAGTTTGTCTCCTGCTTTATAGATGGATATGATAGTTGCGAACTTAAAAACCTATGGAAGAGTACATGATTCAAAGATTTACATATGTGGGTGATAAGTGGAAGTGAAGTTCGTGAGTACACATTTTCAAAAGTTTTGCTGTAATGCTATCGTTTCCAGGGGCGCTATTTGATTTTAGACTTAGTATTGTCTGTGTTACTTCTAATGTGTCCGTTGGAAGAAGAGACATTGATTTGAGTGGGCCTAGAGATAATGCCTCACTTGCTAGTTCCAATTCTGATTTACATAATTTGTTAAGCATGCGCTCTTTCAAGTTACTGCCAATGGTCGTAAGGTATTTATTTACTATATTAAGTGCCTCTCTTGGGCTGCTAGCAATGGTTAGGAGTTCTTGTGGGTTGGATTTATTTTGCTTTAGTTTACAGAACTCTTTTATTACTTTCCATGTGTTTTTAGTATAACAATTGCTTAATATCAGTTTGTTTATATAATATTCTATTTTCAGTGATTTTATTACTTTATTACAAGTATTTCTATATGCCACATAATAAGATTTAAGTGGTTCATTCATAAGCGATTTTTTAACTTTCATGTTGAGTTTGTCTCGAATAGAACCTTAAACTCTATTGCGTTAATGCACATTCTAACATATAAATTCTCTTTTGTTGATCAGGATGAAATCAAGAAATTTATTTTAGCAATCAAGTCATAGGTTAAGGGCTGCAATGAAATAAGCAGACAAATGTTCATCATTCCCCTTCCTGAAACAGGGCCTCTGGAACTGAAAACGCTCAGGGCGGGGGCAGCGAACGCCTTAATGTAACCCTCGAGGAGGACGATGTCTCGGACGTGGTCACGAGACGTCGAGATAGCACTGCAAGGGTGCTGGGTGCAGAAAACTACCCTCGGAACGTGCATTAATAAAGCAAAGCGAGAGAGCGGGCCCCGCGTTCCAAACGGAGGTCCGGGGACGTCTCATAAACGCTGGTGGTGACCACCGTTAGGTTTTAGCCGTTAGGAGTCCTACACAACCTTTTCTTTGCTCCCACAGCGGAAGGTATCCATGAATATTCCCTCACGAAAATAAAAAAGACATACTTGAACCCGGTAGGTGGTACTGTTGTAGAATCTAGATATCACCCGTGCGAGGCGGGGTAAATCGCAAGTATTTAATAAAATTAATTTTACATTTAAACTTAGGTCTATGTAAGATCGATGCTAGATAGAAAATAATCGATTTGATTCTATATAATAAAAATGTTGCATTACGGTAAATGCGCATTGACGTCAATCGGGGTGCAGAGTTGACAACTGTGATCACATGGCGTCCAGGTGGCGACACGTGTGAACGGTGTCATCATGTGCTGTATCTAGCTATCGCTTATTGCAAATTACTAAGAGCAAAGAAGATAAGAGCTTCATATAACAAGTATAGTTAATTTTTACTGAAATATTTTTTTGAGCTTTTTGACCGGCGCATTGCCATTGTAGCATTTAGAAAGATTCTCGAGTAGAGAAAGGTCCTTGAATAACAGCCACTTATCGGGAAGGAAAGTATAGCGCCGCCCAAATTATATGGAATGATGACCTGGTAAGACATACAGAAAGTAAATGGTTGCAGGTGACCCAGGCTTTGGTGGAGACCTAGATTCAATAGTGGCAGTTGTGGTGGGCTGTAATGGTAATGGAGAATTTCGTTCAATTCTTTTATTCCGGCATTCTAAATTTCCACTTCCGAAAATAGGCCTCCATCATCTATTGTTTGTTGCCTAGAAGTCTAGCAGTAGTAGCGCATAGTAGTCCTGCCTGGCAGACGGGTTAGCTACCGTAGTTGTTATCAACATGCTGTTGCCCATCCCTCTAAAGGCAAAATGCCTTAGAAGACGTGGCTTGGTGACCTACGTTGAACTAAGAGGAACCTACTAGAGTAACAAACGAGGCGATACAGGTGTCCTATTTCTCTACTGCCACGGCCGAGGTGGAGCTGCAGGAAAGGAGAGTGTTGGCATGGCGATGCGCCACTTGCTCCTCCTCCGCGACTTTGGCGGAGCTGCACCACTAATGCAGTAGTGGTGGGGCTGTGAAGGGAGAGAAGTGTTCGTATTACCATGTGAGTACTGTATCTACCCTATGCGACTGAAACGAAGATAGTGCAGTGCCGTAGACTAGATCCGCCTTTGGAGTTACGAAGGCTGGTTCTACTGAAAGCTTCCAAGTATCTTAATATGTAGCCTATTCCTAAGCTATATAACACCTTTTTTGGATCAATATAATGAAAAATATTTTTTTTTTCAATTTCTGAAAATCTTACCTTAGTGGTAAGTTGAGAGTACAAATTGACGGTCCCTACGTATATAAATTCATGTCAAAAATGGCACTTTTTTACACTTGTATAACATTTTTTAAAATATTATGTATTGAACTTCATTTACAAATCGTATAAGAGAAAAATTATTATAATTATTACAATGAATGAATGTAACGGATATCTATACCTATTATTTCGTACGGTATTTTAAAATTCGTGCCACTTGATGGGAGCGCGGTCTGAGATGCTTGTTCGCGTGGTGAAATGATTTATGTTTTAAAACAATTATAATTCAGTGGTGTGTTTTTAATTAAATGTATACAAAATATTACCTGTATAATACTGTAAAACGTGAATCACAATAGATCAAAGTTATTGGTGGATATTGCAAACTCCAGAAATAATGTTTTATGCGTTTCTAAAACACAAGATTCAATTGATTATATAGCTGAAATTAATGAGGGTAAGAAGTGATTCAAATAAGTATATATTAAATTCTCAATAATATAGAATACTGATGACAACATTTTTATTGCTTTTATAACTGTCCGGATTAAACATACACACCAATAAACATATTATAAAAATGTAAATTGTTAAGCTGTAGATAATTATTTTCAGTTATTATTATATTTAGTTTATTGTTCCTCGGTGACGACTAGATGGCGTTGTTAGATTTATGCAACTTTTTGAATCGCGCTGTGGTTTGGCTAGGCTGAAAATTATAAGGCATTTAAAAATTATTATTTTTGTATGAAACGTTTTACGAGTAAATAGTCGTTTATATTGTACTAAGTGTTTTATTTCTTGCATAAGTAGCCTGCCGGAAGTTTATTCATGGTCCTTCGAGCCGGATAGGCTAGGCGTGTTTTTTGTGTTATTGCTGCGTCAGTGGTACAGTAGTACCACCCGTGTCACTACTGGCAGTGGATTGCTGTCCAGAACATCCCTCAGCGAGGCGCCACGAGCGGCGCCAAGGCAGTGGAGGAGCTGGGTGTCTACAACCCGGAGGAGCGACGGACGGGAAGCGGCAAGCAGCAGCGGTGGAGGTTGCGGAGCGCTAGAGGGCGCCACAGGTGCATTATAGCGAAGACAAGTGAGTGAGTGTGTGCGGTGATAAATTGTGAGTACATTTTTAAATATTATAATAAAAGAAATTAACTAGAAAATTAAACCTTATTTTAAAGATTAGTGGAACTTAGAAAAATTTAAGATAGTGAAGTAACTTAGAATAATTTCAATAATTTAGGACTTGTAATAGTTTTAAGTAAATATTGGTTGAGACGGCGAATCCACGCCCGATTTTAGTTAGAATTTAAAGTTAAAAAAGACTTGTAAAATTTTGCTCATCTGTTTCTTGGACTTAGAAAAAATAGGATTGTAAAAATATTGACTTAGAAAAATAATTCAGTTGTTTAGAGTTTAACTTTGTCAATTAGAATAAATTACTGTTCTGTTCTATATTGATAAGAATTATAAGTGATTAAATTGTCAAATTAAAAAATTTAAAATGGAGTCGTTTAATGACCTGCAGGAAGACATAAGGGCTAAAATGCTAAAAGTTAAGACTAATTTTAAAAAGTCTCCTAAGGATCGTTTGACGGTTGCTTATATTGAAACAAGGCTAGATAACTTGGAACAACAGTGGACTTTGTTTACAGACACTCATACTAAAATTATTAGTCAGGTTAAGCGAACTGATTTGTATAGTTCGGATTATCACAAAAATAGTGTGTATGATGATGTAGAAGAATTATATGTTCAATTCAAGACTGAGTTAAAAGAAATGTTGTATAAATTAAAAACACTTGAGTCAGAAGTAAAGTCAAGTTCAAATAGTCAATGTGAGAGTTCAGAAAGACGTTTCAAGTTGCCTGAAATAAAAATACCTACCTTTTCCGGTAAGTACACAGAGTGGCAGACATTCAGAGATTTGTTTTTAGGGCTTGTGCATGAAAACAAGTCACTGGATGATGCCCAAAGATTTTATTATTTAAGGGGACATTTAACCGGGGAAGCCGAGCAACTATTACGCAACATTAAGGTGACGTCGGATAGTTATCAAGTTGCGTGGGAGAAATTAGATAGTATGTATAATAATAAAAGGTTTTTGGCGAACGGCATCTTGAAGCGTCTACTAAGTCAAAAAAGTTTGTCGTCTGAATCAGCATCTGAAATTAAAAAACTTAATTAGTACAACTTCAGATTGTTTAGACTCAATAAAAAATATTGGTGTGGATGTTTCATCTTGGGATATCCTGATTATCCACATTATAAGCGCTAAATTAGATAAGGATACGCGAAAGGCATGGGAGTTAAAGGTATCTTCAGATCCAAGTGACGAATTACCCACGTTTCAACAATTTTCCAATTTTTTAATAGGGCGTTTTAGAGGTCTAGAAAATATCGATTCTAAGGTACATCACAGTGAGAAAAAATTTACTAAATCTTTTCATGTTGTTAAAAATAAACCGATTATATCGTGTGCGTATTGCAGTGCGGATCATAAAATAACTGCGTGCAAAAAATTCGGAAAAGAAAGTAATGAGAAACGACGTGAGTTCGTGTTAGATAAAAACTTATGTTTTATTTGTTTAAATAGCAACCATTCCGCTAAAATGTGTAAAAATATTGTCCGATGCCAAGTGTGTAAACGTCGACATCATTCTTTATTACATCCCAGTGGTGATTCTGGTTCTGGTAGTGCTGAAGTTGAGACGATTCATCAAACAACCTCGTCGACCAGTCGAAGGTCAACTGAGGAGGATACTGCTGCAAGCAGTAATAAGTTATCTGTGCAAGCAGAAAGTTTAGATAAGCAACTTGTGTCTTGTTTTTCGACAGGGAACTGTTCTAAAATGGTTTTATTAACTACAGCTGTGGTGCAAGCTGAGTCGAGAGACGGTACTTATTTCCCAGTTAGGGCCTTATTAGATCAGGGGTCGCAAGGTTCTTTTATTACCGAGGCTATGGTGCAGCAATTAGGTTTAAAAAGGCGTGCGGCCAAAAATACCGTAGTTGGTGTAGGTGGAGATAAAAGTGTGACTTCCAAGTCCACAGTGAAAATTAATTTAAGGTCGAGAGTTGATCCTAGGTTTCAAGTTAAGGTTAATGCACATGTCCTGAAGTCGGTTACGTCTCTTCTCCCAGTTGCGAAGACAACTAGGGTAAGATGGGAAAACCTGACTCTGGATGATCTGGCTGACCCTGAGTATCATACGCCTAATAAGATTGACATCTTATTAGGTGCGGAGATATACAGTCAAATTATTCAGGAAGGCATTAAAAGAAACCTCAACGGATCTCTCTTGGCGCAGGATACTGCTTTCGGTTGGATAATATCTGGGGTCTGTGAGGTAGATAGCACGTCAAATATCCATTCTCACATAACTGTGATGCATTCGTATCTGGAAGTGGACAATATGCTGAAGAGGTTTTGGGAACTCGAAGCCGAACCACCTGTAACAAAAAAAATGCTCACAGATGATGAAATTAAATGTGAGAAATTATTTGAGGATACTACGAAACGGGATGGAGACGGTCGGTTCATCGTACGACTGCCGTTTCGTATGGCCAATCCGGACTGCATGCGTGGTGAGTTCAGGAAAATAGCTGAAAAAAAGATTGAGAAATTTAGAATTAAAATTGCAAAAGAACATTAAGTTAAAAGAGGATTACACACAAGTTATAAGGGAGTATTTAAACTTAAATCATATGGTAAAAGTTACAGAGAAGGATAAATTTAAGGAAACAGCTATTTACTTACCACACCACGCAGTAGTCCGGGAAGATAAGGATACTACCAAGGTCCGAGTAGTGTTTGATGCCTCCTGTAAGGGAAGCAATGGGAAGTCATTGAATGATGATTTATTGATTGGGCCGCCACTGCAAGCCGAACTACGTCACATAATTATGCGCTGGAGACAATATAAAATATGTTTGGTGGCGGATGTGGTGAAAATGTACCGCCAAGTGTTGGTAAATCGGGAAGATACCCCATTTCAGAGGATTCTTTGGAGACATAGTCCTGAAAAGGAGCTTCAAGAGTTTGAATTACTTACCGTAACCTTTGGCACCGCATGTGCTCCATATTTAGCTGTGCGGTCACTGCAAGAATTAGCCTATAAGGAGTGTCCAGAATAAGCCAGGAATTGCTAAAATTATTTTAAATGATTTTTACATGGATGATGTGATGACCGGGGCGGACAACCTAGAAGATGCTTATAAAATATATAAAGAGTTAACCGAAGTGTTAGCGAAAGGAGGGTTTCCGTTGCAAAAATGGAAAAGCAATTCTAAGGAAATATTAGCTAAAATATGGAAAGCAAAGGGTAATAAGGATGAGGAATTAAGGATTAAAATAGATGATACAACTAAGATTTTAGGACTTACCTGGGATCCGCGTGGTGACTTCTTCCGGTACTCTGTAGATCTTACACCGCAGGAGGAACCTGTAACAAAAAGGAGAATCATATCGGATATATCCCGATTATTTGACCCACTCGGATGGTTAGCTCCTTGCATTATAGCAGCAAAAATACTCATACAGAAGCTGTGGTTAGCTGGTATTGGGTGGGATGAGCAAGTTCCTACTAATTTAATAAGTGAATGGATTACTTACCGTAAAAATTTAACTGCCTTACAGAATATCAAAATTCCACGCTGGATACACACGTGCAATAAATATCAGCGCGAGTTGTACGGATTTTCCGACGCTTCGAAGGTGGCTTATGCGGCTGTCGTGTATCTGCGAGTGGTAGATGAAGTAGGGAAATGTTTACGTCTCGTTAGTTACAGCTAAAACAAAAGTAGCTCCCATAAAACAGGTGTCTATCCCTAGACTTGAGCTTTGTGGGGCCGTACTTTTGGCTAAGTTGATGGTTGAGGTAGCAGAAGTCATGAAGGTTGAAAGGGATCAGTTACATGCATTCACTGACAGTGAGGTGGTTTTAGTCTGGCTTAACAATCACCCAAGCCGGTGGAAGACCTTCGTGGCTAACCGAGTTTCTGAAATCCTACAGATTTTGGATACACATCACTGGTTCCATGTAGCCACTAAGAATAATCCTGCGGATTGTGCATCACGAGGTATTTCTCCGGTGGAACTATCAGAAATGGTTGTATGGTTTGAAGGCCCAGAGTTTCTAAAAAAATAAGGTAATTATTTTTACAAAACCAAAACACCTGGTTACAAATCTTGAGCAGGTTAAAGTTCATACAGCGGTCGTTAACACAAGCTTGTGGCAAAGGTTTTCTTCATTCTCGAAGCTTGTTCGTGTGGTTGCTTATTGTCGACGTTGGTTAAGAATAAGAAAAGGTTCAAGTAGTAGGCCAAGTTCAGAAGCATTAGAGCGACAGGAAATTGAGGATTCGATAAGGGTCTGTATTAAAAAATGTCAAGAAGAAGGATTCTGGAAAGAGTTGGAAGAATTGCGAAAACACGGCATAATAGATAAGAAAAAGAAAAAGTTAAAGACATTAAATATATTTTTAGATTCGGAAGGTGTAATTAGAGTAGGTGGCCGGCTGGAAATGTCTTCGCTGTCATTTAACGAGAAACATCCGATTCTCATACCTAAAGAATCTTTCTTAAGCGGACTCTTAATTGCTGATGCTCACCAAAAAACCCTACACGGAGGCCCGCAACTCATGATTACCTATTTGAGATCGAAGTACTGGATTGTGGGTGCGAAGGCTCTAATTAAAAAATATTATCGTGGCTGTGTCACTTGTACGCGTTACTCAAGCAGGTCCACATCTCAACTCATGGGACAGTTACCTTCCGCCCGTGTGACACCGAATAAGCCCTTTCTTGTCAGCGGAGTCGATTACGCAGGGCCTATTAATATAAGAATTTCAAAGGGTAGGGGTAACAAGTCTTACAAGGGATATATTGCTCTGTTCATTTGCATGTCGACCAGAGCCGTACATCTTGAAGTCGTGAGCGAGCTGTCTACTCAAGGGTTTATAGCCGCTTTTAAAAGGTTTGTCGCAAGACGAGGTAGGTGTGCTGAGTTATACAGCGATAATGGTACAAATTTTGTAGGCGCTGCTCGAGAGTTACTGTGTCTGTTCAACGAAGAAAAAACTAAATTTAAACCTGAACTGGCAGAGTATCTCGCGACCAATGGAACACAATGGAATTTTATTCCTCCTCGCGCTCCGAATTTCGGTGGACTATGGGAGGCAGGAATAAAGTCCACAAAGTTCCACCTCAAACGAGTAGTTGGAAACTCTACGTTGACGTATGAAGAGATGGCCACAGTATTATCTCAGATAGAGGCATGTCTTAATTCGAGGCCATTGTCTCGTGTAGGGGATCAAACCGAGGTCGTAGTTTTGACTCCTGGTCATTTCTTGGTGGGGGAACCACTCATAGTAGTTCCTGATGTAAATTATGAGTCGTCAAATATGTATACTTTGCGAAGATGGCAACTCCACCAGCGAATGATGCAGGACTTTTGGCGTCGATGGTCCCAGGATTACCTTCATCAGTTCCTTCAAAGGCATAAATGGGAATATCAGAACCCAGAACCATCAGTGGGTGATGTGGTTTTAGTAAAGGAGGACGATCTACCCCCGGCGCGATGGTTGCTAGGTAAGATCGAGCAAAAACATCCGGGACCCGATAAAATCACGCGAGTCGTCACAATACGTACCAAAAGTTCTTTAATTAAAAGACCTACTTCTAAGATAGCAATTTTACCTGTAACTAAATAAATTATTAGTTGCTGATTCGTTACAGTTTGGACAGTTGCATGGTGGGCGGTTTGAAGGACATTTCTCATTATGTCCTTGGTGGGCGGTATGTCCGGATTAAACATACACACCAATAAACATATTATAAAAATGTAAATTGTTAAGCTGTAGATAATTATTTTCAGTTATTATTATATTTAGTTTATTGTTCCTCGGTGACGACTAGATGGCGTTGTTAGATTTATGCAACTTTTTGAATCGCGCTGTGGTTTGGCTAGGCTGAAAATTATAAGGCATTTAAAAATTATTATTTTTGTATGAAACGTTTTACGAGTAAATAGTCGTTTATATTGTACTAAGTGTTTTATTTCTTGCATAAGTAGCCTGCCGGAAATTTATTCAATAACCGATCAGAAAGTAAAGTAGAAGATGAAGTATGATATAGTCATTAAAATATCATTATTGAACAAATAATTATAATAACTTGCATGTTTCTTTAAAATAAAATTTCTATGAAGTAATTATTATAAAGAAAACAATGTTTTTATTGTCATCGAAGTATATGAAGTCATGTCCTACATGTTTGTATACATGTGTAACTAGTACATTTTCAATGAATATTTATGAATTTGTTTTCATTTACGTTTATTATTGTTGAATGATCATAGCTACATGTTTTTATTTTTTTATTTTTAGATATACGTGTATGTCCGGAAAAAGATGTTTTAATTTACATTGATGTTCGGCCTTTGGAAGTTTCTATCAACGAAAGACAAGCATATAGTGATGGAGAACAAAATAATATTACGCGAATATACTTTCGCAAAGTGAGTAAAATTATATAATCAATACGGTAGGGGAAATTTTGGATGATGAAATTGAAAATAACTATCTCACCACACCCATTTGTGAAAATGAAACACCACAACCAATTCCTAAAAATGCCAAGTCCGTGCGTTCCCTTTGGAGACACTGTAAACGAATGTAACTATTTAAGCGAAAGTACTGTTATCCTATCTGATGAAAACTTAAGATCGAGCTCGTTTGAATCCAATGAAATGTATAGCTTATCAACACCGTAGCAATATGTAGGACATCATGTTTGTATATACGTGTAACTAGTACAATTATTTATGAATTCATTTACGTTTATTAAAAGGAACCATATAATCTGTAGTCGTGCTTACGACCACAAGAACCACAAGGAAGTCAGATTTACTACGTGCTCTGCGATACAGATGTTTAAATTTGTGAACACGTATGAAACCTGATGGTAAGTTACTACCGCCAACGATTCACAACTGCATCACCAAGAGAATTACAGATGCGTTGACGGCCTTTTAAAAACGAGTAAGCTCTTTTTTTAGAAGGTCTTATCTCAATCCAGAAAAATGCTGGTGGTAGCGTATTTCATAAAGAAGCCGTGCGAGTACGAAAATTTCTAATATATTGCACACTATTGTACTTATATATGTATTTGCGACGAGTGCCAATTCCATGAGCTAACGTGGCTCAAAACCGCAGCGTTATTACAGTTCAATAAATCCTTAATGTAAAAATAATATAACAATCCTCCGCATGCTTTGAAATTTAGTTTAACGAGTGATAATATAAAAATACTTAATGCCCTCATATTCACAACGTACCTCATTTTTAAACTAAACAGGATTTTATTAAAAAACCCTATAACAATACTGTCAGTAACGGAATTAGTAGGATATCCGCTCTAAAAACAAAGATAAACTGTGGAGAAATGTACCATTTTTAGCATAATAATATTTTTAAAAAATCTATGAAATTTAAATAGCAAAATTATTGACGTGAATGAATTAATGATTTCCTTAATTTACGCGAGTTCTACTATCTCATACTACTACATCTATTGAAATTATTTTTGTGAGTTTAATGCTTTTTTATTGAATTAATCACTAATCACCCCTTCTTTGCTTGGATGATTTCTTGATATCGGCAACGCACCACGTACTGGGTCTGGTTGTGAGACACGCAATAAATTTTCAAAAAAAACAAAACAATTCAGGTCACGTGATAATACATGGTATG